>JAQGDG010000384.1:0-167769 GCA_029844215.1 Przewalskia tangutica
GCGTCTTGTGGCAAATTGTACTAATCAAAGACGCAGTGGTGTCGATTGTGGCAAGACGCTCACCGCTTGTTAAATCGATAACATCCGCACGCCCGAGTATTGTTAGGTAAGCATCGCCGATACATCGCTTAGATATGAAAATGTGTTTCTTCACAAGATTTGAAGGAAATTATTTACATGCACCAACCGCCCGGTTTTGTCCATCCAAAGAATTTCTCAAGATATACGCTGCCTTGAAGTCACATTATGATTTTAAATAGTCCCTGTGAGCGTGGTATGATCGCTTTGCAATCGCACATCACGCAGATTGGGTTTATATGTAGCAAGTGTGATAATTCTCTATTTATTTTTCATGTAGGTAGTAGCATTGCATATTTATTATCATGTGGTCGATATTATGATTACTATCTCATCCGAAAACGATCATTGCATTGCTCAAAACAGAATATGCTATGACTGACTTAGGAAAGTTGAGCTAATTTTTGGGATTTCAGTGACTAGATCTTTAGATACTATGTTTCTTTGTCAGCGTAAGTATGCCGAGGAGACAAATTGAAAAATCATGTCTACTCCAGTTGACTCTAAATCAAATCTGAGTGCTTTGACGGTGATCCAAACATCGATCTCACTTCTATCTGAGTCTCGCGGCACTACAATACCTTACTTTTACAATATTGATTATGCTGTTCAGCAGGTATGCCTATTCATTCATGCCCCCAGTGAGCCTCATTTTAATGCACTTAAACATATCATTTGATACGTTAAGGGCACACTTAATTATGGACTGCATCTATACCCTCAAAGACCGAGTTGTTGTCATATACTGATGCCGATCGAAAGGTCAGTCTGCATAACGCGATGCTCCACCAAAGCTATCAGGTATTCTGGGGATAATTCATTTCTTGCTCGCCAAGAGATACCACATTATCCCGCTTGAGTGCAGTAAGAGTATGAGGTATCACACGCCGTCGCTGCTGAGATTTGTTCAAACCTTCTTCGAGATTCAGTTGTCCATTGTGTAAGCGCTCGTTTATCGTGATAACATATCCGCCATCTATCTATCTCATAATTTTAGTTCAAAGATCGCGAATCAAGCATATTGAGATTGACATCCACTTTGTTCGTGGTGGTTGCACTCATGGCCATGTCAGATATCAGACGTGCCCTCTTCTTATCAACGTGTGGATATATTCACAAAAGGACTTCCTAAACATCTATTCCTTAACTTCGCATCTAGTCTTAGCATCTCTCCTCCCGCCGCATCGATCGTGTATTAATGTGTACAAATATTATTTAGCCAAATTTAATCTTTTGTAATTATGGTAAATATACGATCCCTATTGTGTAAGTGATTCCACATCAGATACCCTATATATATATATATATATATATATATATCATATATATATATATATATATATATATTGTATTAATGAGAAAGGCTCCAAAAGGAGATTAATACAATCTTACAACTTTGAATTTAGGCTAATGTACTAGCATTGAAGTGGTGCGTTTCTAACCTATATTAGTCCTGATTATTTATCAGACTACGTGTCATGAAGTTATCTTCCACAGACCGGTTTGTCAAGTATCGAATATCTAATCTATGATATCTATTTGGCTAACGCTCTTTGTTTGAGATTTTTAACTAAGAATTAAAACTAAAGTAATTTACGTAAAATAAACTAAGATGATGCTACTTAGGGTTTAAGACAATTATGGAATTAGGTTTCCAATCTCTTCAACTATCCACTCTTTCACTTGTTAATGTAATACTAATGACTCTTCTTCTTATTAAGATAACAGGTTAACGAACATGTTCTATATTCTGGTTAAGACATATAAAAACTCAACCTTATGAAGAAACTTTCTATATTTTTATGATAGATTTTACCACACAGGAGGATTAAGAACAATAACCTTAAACACTACACAAGAATCGGGGTACTTTCATCCACGATTTTAACCTATGTCTAAACAATCACACTCGTAGTTAAGACGATAATTAAGAACGCCATTAAGGAAGTAAGATTCAGATATTAGATATAAAGTATACTTACATATGAATACGGAAATTAGTATACAAACAGAGTGATCCTTTAATAATTTCAGATACTACAAATGTGACGACGAGAATTAATACTAGTAGTTGAATTGGGTCCAATGAAGTTATGGAATAAAATCTTGGCATTAAGAATATGAGGGGTTATGTGGGATTCATTTTAGTAGAGGGATTAATTTAAATAGACAATTAAGAAATTGGACCAAAGTGTAATAAAAAAATTCAGATTTATATAACCTATATCTTTCATCTCTTTCACTCCATTTTCAAACAAAAATTACTCCTCCTCCCCTCTCGCTCTCCCTCCCCATGAGAACCACCCTACCTTACCTAGAAACAATTGTAGATTTTTATTCTTCCTTCCTAGGTTAGTTTTTCATCTAAATTAGAAGCCAAAATTTCACAAAAAACTGTGGGAAAAACGTGCCACTGCTGGCCAAATTTAGGACAAAACATCTCCGCTTTTGACAAGTTTTTGGGAAGAAAACGTAAGAATGATGAGTTAACATCAGAGAATATATGCATGTCAATTTGGAGTCAAGAAGTTGATAAAATCGAGCAAAATCAATGAACAATGCTGATTTTCATGGACTGCTTTGGCTCTGATTTAAGGTAAAACTCTTCGCTTTATAGAATATTTGGAAGATTAATCGATGTTGTGGATTGAGGAATAAACTCTTGATAAAGAGAAAATGGAAAGGAGATTTCACGTGATTGTCGATGTTGTTATTACCGATTTTCAGCGCTGATTTTATATACATTGATTCGTTGTTGCTGATATCTTTTTGGCACTAATCGCAGATTAAAATGGAGGAAATCGTTATATTTAAGTTGTATTTCATAAGGAATTATTGCAACATGAATCGATGTTACGAGTTAAGGAAAGCGCTGATAACGCTGGACGTCAGCAAAACTTGCTTGAAATTGTTGGATATTATCATGTCGAAGTTAGGGCTGTTTTGTGGAGTTTTAATGCTTAAAATATACGCTATGAACATGTATACACGATGTGGTAATTACTAACGATGTCCCAAAAGAATTAAAGTGTAAAAAGGGTATTATGTTGCAAATTATGGACTCGAACTCTAGTTGTTGTATTACATAAATGTAAGAAGAAAGAATGCATAACTACGCGTAGGCAGAGTATATGGACTGATTTTTGTAATATCTTGGTATTGTTGATTTGTTGTGAATTGGGATGTTCATATAAACAGGGAAGTGCTTCTAATTTCTATAGAAAAGAACGTCACATTCAACATAACTTACGCTGAAATCATGTAGTCGACGGCGTGTTATTATTGTTATAAGTCGACGCACTAGTTTAGACTTAATCCTATTTATCGATTTGACTTAGACGATAAGGTATGTGAAACCCTTCCTTCTTTCTTTTGGCATGATTTATATGAAATTAACGTACAACGGACGTACATGATTTCTACACAGTCTATTTCCTAAAGATGTTAGTCATGAGAAATGCCTATGATTTTTCAGTAAGAGTTTATTATAATGATTTTATTGAGAGTCAAAAGATGACTTAAATAGAATATGGTTGCTCATGATATCTACTCGTGCAAAGTGTTACTATTCCATTTCCACCGCGCTCTCACTGTATGTCGCGCTTATGTGATACATGATATTTCACCGCGTCCATAGCCGGGAAGATACGCGCGCAGATTCCTTATATGACTTTACCGCTGCATCGGCTCGGTAGTATACCTTATATGTTCATGATACGAAAGACGCACACACTTAAACGCAGTGCACATTATCGCGACAAGTAATATAGTCCCGTAAGACCGAATATCGCCCACAAGCGATTAGGTTCAAGTACCAACTATCTATATTTTGGTATCTATTTGGTAAATTGATATTTGATTTGTGGTTTATAATCACGAATTATAAAGACTAATTTAACTAATGAGTTTACTTCATTGCGGATGAATAGGCTTCCACGCCTCCTCACTATCCGCTTTATGTTACTTATTAACGAATAACTTACGATCTTCTTCTTTTGGAGAAAGCAGTTCACTAAATCGCTTTATACCCCGCTAGGTTATATAAACACTCAACCTCAAAGATTGCACCTTACCTACCTTTCGTGATAAGGATAACTCTATAGGAGGATTAAGACTAAGAACCTAGTTAATCGTCACGCCCAACGCGTAAAATTAGTGCTGTTAAGCCTCTCGTTAACGCCACATAAATAATTGAGGTATTTTCATCCCCAATCCAAGAACGTCTACCCAACTTACAAAGATATTCACAATCCTCCTTTCGAGTCCGATTAGAAATCATATGGATAATTAGTTGTCAATTAACTACCAAGAATTCAATTTAATTATCGATAGATCTCAACAAGAAGAAGAATAACCATAAGCACGATTAAATCATAACATAAGTTTCTAGAGATTCAACATGGAAAGCTCTTATAGAGGAATTAGTTCCTAGTCATTGATACGACAAGAACTAATTCCATGCTCTTCATAAACTCAAATAAAAACAAGAAAAAGAAAAGAAAATACTTAAGAACGAGTCTCAAGCCAAGCATCCAAGGGTCAGGTTGCGGAATATTTACAAGACGGATCGTGGAAGGACGAATGTAGAATGGTGAATGGTGGAGTGGAGAATGAATAATTCTTCTAATGACGTAGAGTATTTATGTACCAAGAACTTTGTGAAGTGGTTAAAGATTTGTAGTAGGAAAGTTATTAGAATCCTTTTAGGTAAGGATTTTAAGGTAGGAAAAGTTATCCCTTTAGATAGGAAAAGTTATCCCTTTAGGTAGGAAAAGTAATCCCTTTAGGATTCTGAAAGCATGTCCACCCTACTAACACTTCATAATTCCGCGCTGCGCCGCCCGCGAATCAAGCGCCATGCGTCAAGATCAGCAACTTTGACTTTCAAAGATATTGGGCGCCGCATTTGGCTGTCAGCCAAGGCGCCGGTGATGTTTTTCCTCGCAGATTCCGCTCGCCTTTTTCGTCCGACTTCGCCTCGATCTCCTCTAATTTTAACTTAGACTTTATTTCGCCCTTTTAGTGTGCAATTCCATCTCTTTTCTGCTCATTTCATCTCCTTTTCGCCATTTCTCCATTTTTGACCGCTGTGACACAAAAGAAAGGAAAACGACCCTAATACTGTACTAAACATAAATGAAATGAGTAAAATACTAACTAAAAATGACTCAAAAAGTGTATATAAAATACACCGATCAAATACCCCCAAACTTAACATTTGCTCGCCCTCGAGCAAAGATAGAAAGAAAGAAATACAGACTCAAGGAAAACGAAAAATAAAAGACTCAATGACATTGATCACTTTGCTGCATCGTGCTACTTGGAAAACACGAAGATTAGTAGAATAATACGCAGAACATATAGCATGAAATTTCAAAGATTCTAAACATATTAAGCTAGATATTTCTTAAACTCATTTTTATCATGCTTAATGGAAGTCAAATACTGAATCATGCATGTAAATTCAAAGAAATCCTATGGCATGCTTACTTGCTATTCTCCACTAATCCTGGATATGCATAAAAGAGATCTTCAGGACTTTAAGGGTTGTAATGTAGGCTTAGGTATAGGTAGGTAAAAATAGGCTTTTTAGGCTCATTCTGTGTACCATAAGCTCTTTAGTTTTTCAGTATTTCCCTTTTTCTTTTTTTTGTTCTTTCCTTCACTTCGATTCTATCTTTTCCCTCTTTTGTTTTGGGAGAGTGAAGTATCTAATAATGACAAGCACCCCCAAACTTAGGCTTTTGCCTATTTCTTATTACTTTTTTATTGGGGTGCAACATGCTTATTCACTCTTTTTGTCTCTTTTTTAACACACAATGTATTCCACTGTTTCATATTTTTACTTATGGCACAATTTGTGGGAATATAGGTGTCAAAGAAGGCTTCAATTTATAGGCTCAATGGGCCGATTAGGATATTTTTAAAGTCCTGATAGAAAAGAATGGTAAAATTGGCTATCAAAAATGCTCCGAGCCATCTCCCCTAACACGCATATCCTAACTATTTCGCCCAAATAGCAAGCAATCATAACACATAAGTTTTCATTATTTGAAGCATGCACAATTTAAGCAAGAAACTCCAAATAGACAGATTTTGTGAGTTTTTGGCATATCTAACCTAGGTGTTTAGATAGTTGCTTCTAATTCCATTACATTATTCCACCTTCCTTCACTAGGTGTTTCTAGCAACTACGGCATACATGATCTTTGACAGGCAATTATGACTCAAAAAGAAAAAAATCATGACTCAAAATAAACACAAAAAAAAAAGACTTAATCAAAACATAACAAGACACAAATAAAACACCCTAAACTTAAATCACACATTGTCCCCAATGTGTGCAAGACTCAAAGAAAATAAAAGAAAAGGACAACCATCGACACAACACACGGCCATAACGGAGGTCTAGAGGAAAATTCGAAATTGCACTGATATATGGCTCTCGGTTCAAGGCGTCGCGCCGAGATTCGCGCCGCAAGATCGCTAGTACCGTGGCTCTTCTCGAAATTACGCCGCGCTGACGATCGCTTTTCCTTTTTTTCATTGCTTTGCTCCTTTTTCCTGCTTTAGCTTTCACCCATTCGCCATCCAACAACACAAAACAAGAACCCAAGACCGTGAGACTGCTCAAAGCAAAATAAAATAAAATAAAATAAAATAAAGACGTAAATTAAAATAACATAATTAAAAACATCGGGTTGTCTCCCAACAAGCGTTTTTAACGCTTTTAGCCGGACGCAATTAACCTTTCGAGTGCCCATTGATCCTTCTCAACCGCTTGTAATCCGCAGAGTTATTGTCAGAGGTCTCAACTTCCCTACGACCATTTGTTCAAACAAGAGCCTTACATATACAATTATCCCCAGTAGGCTTGTCTTTTATGCTTTCTATAATGTGAATCCGTGAACTTCTACATCTCTCAACTCTGTGGTACCTCATGGTACGGGCTTCCTAATCGGGAATCACCGTGATAGCTAGTGGTGTTTCTTCAGAATAGGTGCAAGAAAGAATTTCCACAGTAATCCAAGAAGGTAAATAATCGATCTCTCAATCTTTTCCTTCTCTACACCAACTATCTCACCGCATTCTCAATAGTCAGCGTGGTTCAGCTCCTCAATTTGTTGTTCTGCTCAAAATCACCTCGATTGGTTCGCGCCGCGCCGCCAGCGCCACTCTCCGCATCGCTTGCATCTTCGCCGCGCCCGCTTTCATCGGCGCTGCACCGCCGCGAACTCTCTATCTCCCGATTCGCATCCTTCAGTCAATTGCCCGACATTGTGTTTCTCATTTCTACCCAGTGCATTGCTCTTCTTGCGCTTCGTTGAATATGATCGCGAGTTCTCGCTATTTGCGCTTCCAACTTCTTCACGCCATTCTCGCTTCGCCCATGAACCGATTTCGTACCTCGTGAAACCGAGTATAGCCTCGCACTCCTCTCTCTTCCTCTATGGTTCGAGCTCGATCATATCGACAAAGAGAAATCCATGTCTTAAGGATCCCCGAGACGAATCAAACCAACAACGAATCACGGCACACTTGTTTTTTTTCAAAAGAAAATAAAATAAATAATTTAAAGAAACAAAATAAAAACCAAATTAGAAATTAAAAATAGATAAAATTGATATTGAACTATGTCAAATTCAAGAACTACGCCAAAACTTGATGCGCAAAAGATGCACACACTTAAACGCAAGTGCACGTTATCGCGACAAGTAATATAGTCCCGTAAAGACCGAATATCGCCCACAAGGATTGTGGTTCAAGTACCAACTATCTATATTTTGGTATCTATTTGGTAAATTGATATTTGATTTGTGGTTTATAATCACGAATTATAAAGACTAATTTAACTAATGAGTTTACTTCACAGGATGAGAATAGGCTTCCACGCCTCCTCACTATCCGCTTATGTTACTTATTAATGCAATAACTTACGGTCTTCTTCTTTCGAGAAAGCAGGTTCACTAAATCGCTTTATACTCCCGTTAGGGTTATATAAACACTCAACCCCAAGATTGCACTTTACCTACCTTTCGTGATAAGGATAACTCTATAGAGGATTAAGACTAAGAACCTAGTTAACCGTCACGCCCAATGCGTAAAATTAGGGTTGTTAAGCCTCTCGTTAACGCTACATAAATAATCGAGGTATTTTCATCCCCAATCCAAGAATGTCTACCCAACTTACAAAGATATTCACAATCCTCCTTTGAGTCCGATTAGAAATCATATAGTGATAATTAGTTGTCAATTAACTACCAAGCATTCAATTTAATTATCGATAGATCTCAACAAGAAGAAGAATAACCATAAGCATGCAATAAATCATAACATAAGTTTCTAGAGATTCAACATGAAAAGCCCTATAGAGGAATTAGTTCCTAGTCATTGACATGACAAAAACTAATTCCATGTTCTTCATAAAACCGAATAAAAACAAGAAAAAGAAAAGAAAATACTTAAGAACGAAGTCTCCAAGCCAAGATCCAAGTCGTGTTGTGGAATATTTACGACGGATTGGTGGAAGGATTTAATGTAGAACGTGAATGGTGGAGTGGAGAATGAATAATTCTTCTAATGACGTAGAGTATTTATAGACCAAGAATCCTTTAGGTAAGGGTTAAGGATTTGTAAGTAGGAAAAGTTATTGTAATCCTTTTAGGTAAAGGTTTTGGCGTAGGAAAAGTTATCCCTTTAGGTAGGAAAAGTTATCCCTTTGTAGGAAAAGTAATCCCTTTAGGATTCTCAAAGCACGTCCAATTCGCCCAAAGATTTCATAATTCCCGCTACGGCCACGCCGCAGAATCGAAATACACCAAGATCAAGAATTTGACTTTCAAGATATTGGCCGCGCCGGGACGTTTCGCAGATTCTGCTGGCCGCCCTTTTTCGTCCGCATTGCCTAATCTCCTCTCTAATTTCGAACTTCTTAGACTTTATTTCGCCATTTTAGTGTGCAATTCCATCTCTTTATGCTCATTTCATCTCCTTTTCGCATTTCTCCATTTTTGACCATGGACACAAAAGAAAGGAAAACGAATTAATATCAGATTAAACATAAATGAAATGAGTAAAATATTAACTAAAAATGACTCAAAAAGTGCGTATATAAATACACCGATCGCCACCGCCCTTCACTAGAGGGTCGGCAAAGATGTGACATTACGATGCTGGTACATATACCCGTGATAGTATATTTCACCGCGCCCTTCACTGTAATGGGAAACTTACTTATTTATATATGAGGATTATATGGATAAGCATTCATGATTACTAATATGACTCTATTTTTATAAGACACAAATGACTTCTATTTTCTATGACACATTGGACTTGATATTTGATAATCGCATATGTCTTATGTTTTCTATTCGCACTGCATGATATTATTTATGTGATTACATGTTTTACATACTCAGTACATTATTCCCACCCCCTTTCCTCTGGGCGCTCATGCCCGCAGTACACGTGCTCGCTTCAGGATTCCCGCCTAGAATTCCGCCGCCTATTTGGAAAACTCCTTTGATTCAGAGCTTGTCATTTTGGTACAGAACGTTTTTCTGACTTATGTATATTTATGGGCACGACGGGGCCCTGTCCCGTCATATGTCATTATTGTACTCCTAGAGGTCTGTAGACAGTTATGGGTGGTAAACGTGTTTTAGTATATGTGTTGTTGTACTCTATTTTGGAATGTTCCCGTATATAGTGGCATCCTTGTCGGCTCGCCTATTTGATATACTTGATTTAGACGTGACTCTCGTGAGCGTGGTTATTCATGTGCAGAGCCTTGCGCTTGTCCATTCGCATATGTTATGATCGCAGCTGCATGCCGTGATTTTGTATTTTCCTTAGTGTCAGTCTGATTGCGTGACATGTTAGTATAATGGCATCATTAGGGCTTAGTCGCGGCCCGTCGGGTCGGGTCATGACAAAAGTGGTATCAAAGCGCTAGTCCTTGAATGCCTACGCATCGTGTCTAGTAGAGTCTTGTGTACGGGTATGTCAGGCACCATACTTATACGCAGCGGCCGCCGGACATTTAGGATTGGTTTATTCTTCTTACTCTAAGATCGTGCGACAGAGCTATGCTATTAGGTTAATCCTCTCGACATATTATTGTGTTACAATGATGCCTCCAAAGCGAAAGCCGCCAATGGGAATAAACGGATCAGATATAGCGGTAAGACGGTTGTATAGTTGGCGATGATAATGATGCGCATCTATACTAACATATTTATTTGGGCCATGTGTGTTTCCCAAGTGACATGGGTTATCATGAGTTGTTTAAGTGTTAGTAGTCATTGGAAGGTATGTTACAATTTCGATAACCCTGCATAAAAATGACGACTTCAATAATGAGACTCAGAGCTCAATAGAGAGCGATTTATACCCCAATTATTGATATTCCGTAAGAGCTAAATAATTTTGAGATTATGAGAAGTTATATCACTCGTGATAAGGGAAAAGATAATGTAAGCTTGGGAGCGGAATATTTGAGAATCTTAGAATAATAAGTAATCACTGAGACATTGCACGTCCCGTGCCTTCTTAAAATTTGATGTTTGAGCTTGGTTGAAATATATGATATGTGTGATGGTCGTGGTTGTGATACTATCTAAATGTTTCTTCTAAAAACCATTTTAAGCTTGCTCGTTGATTCATGAGATTTAGTATCCGCTATACGGTTATACATCGAATAGATGGATCGTGTATATGGAAGGATAAAATTGATGTACCATTTAGTGTTATGAAGAATTAGATATGTTTTCTTATAACTTGAAAGTGATGTAGTAAATTAGTTATTATTTGGCCATCTAAGTCAGGTAACATGTTTAGTTGTTCATTCGTGAACATATATGTTGGTTAGCATAAGTATACAAATTAGAACTTAACTTAATCTTCATAAATTGTTGCCTCCTTCGTACTAATTTAACTTCGAGAGCAATTGCCATGCCTATAAGTTTAACTACGCGAGTCATAGGCAACACGGTTCACGGTCGTCTTGTCAATCTCATATGCCCCGTATCTATCCCAGCATAGACGGTCCTAAAGGACGCTGGTTTCGAATAGGATTTTGTTAGTCGACCGATATTTGTCAAATTAGATATGATAACATGGATTAAAGTGTGATTTGATATAATTATATAAGCACCATGTTAAGAATAGTCTTTACATGTTGACGTGTCACTTGCTCAATACGTGTCCATAATCGTAGTAACTATTCAAAATAACCTTACAGTTTAAGAATGTCTTTCCAAACTTAAAGAAAAAAAATGTTTACCGCTAAATTTGTATGTTTCATTTAGTTCAATAAACGGATCAAATGTTTTCATGACGGAATAAGAGGTAAAGCTAGCTATTATCATTGAGAGTAAATGAGAGCCGATCGATATGCTATAGAAATAGCCTTCACATAGGTTTGTAAGTCATCTTAGGTACATATACTTGATCAATTACTTTGTACCATTAGTATTCTTGCTTGTTTTTGGTCAAATTCTATGTTGCCTAAAATGGTTATTAAGGACAATGAGTCTATTTAGGCTTTAATTGATAGATACACTTAGCTCAAGGACATCTAGTTTGGGTTAAAACCGAACTTTGAAAGTCCGCTTGCAATCAGATAACGAGTGAGACCTTTTAGTAGCATGTCATTACAAGTTGATTTAATACTAATTTGGTTTAAGATATGGATTTATAAGGTTTTTAAGTACACCTTAGTAGCCTCCACGTTGTTTTTAGGTCACAAATGTCTAACATGAACTCAAGATGTCCCTTCTATGTTAATGTGCTTGGTTTGGTTCATAAATATCCATTTTCGTGTCTAGGAAGAATTATCCGTTTGGTATGAGACATCCGTGGTTATTTTTCGACTCATTTCATAGTTTGTCACGTGTCTATCTTATTAATGACTCATTTCATAGTTTGTCATGTGTCTATCTTATTAATCTAGACTAAAATATGATTTAAAGTAATCTTTTAGACCGTTTAGCCCTTCACACGAAGTACTTAAGTCTATGCTAGTCTTCCCATCTTTTATGCATCGATTATATGTCCTTGATTCTAAATCACGAGTGACATCATACTATACACGCGAGAGTCGATAAAATCCACCTTAGGTCCCTATAGGTTGTTTGAATAAAATAATCACTGTGCTTTCACGTGACACGCCCGGCTATATGTCCTTTATTTCATGTCTTCGTTCACATGAGTTAGACACAATATCATATAACTATGTCATGTCCTTATTTTCAGGATCAGAGTCCTGATTAAGTTAACCGACTTAAACTTTAGTCTAAGTTAAATAGATATCAGCTATTAAGAATTGTAAGTAGTGTGAATCAGATAGAATATCATATGAATGTCGATCTTTGGCCGCTTCATACCGAATTTATTTAAGTCTACTCCACCTAGTTGAATACTCAAAACGAGATCTTAAATTCGAACTTGTATGACATGCGTTAATCCCGATGTCTAAGTTTTGCTGACCCATGTTTTGAATTTCCTATGTTAGGATAAATGAATACTAATCTTCTTGTTTGAAATTGTACGCTAAGTGTCTTAATGCATTTGTCTAAACTAGAAGTTAACTTAAATCATGATTAGTTAACCTAGAAAGCTAGATAAATAGTTCACTGGCTATTTGCACATGTCTAGGTGAAAGCTATGACTATATCCTTAGATTAAATTGGAAATTTTTGTCCACTTTATTGTAATTAATCGCAGCATGTTTTGATTTCCAAGATTATGTGTTTGCCTCTTTAAATCTTCAGGTTGATTCTGCCTTGAGTATTGCTATTAGACGTAGATACTTTAGTTTAGTCTTGTTAACCTATTCTCGCTTCATATATGTTGTATAAGTCTATTTTTTCTACATGATTAGATCTTAGGAAAATCGAGAACCATCAATAAATGAACTAATCACGTACCTCCGCTGTGCAACGTTATCCGTGGTTGATCCCGAGTCTTAAATAATAACTATGGTAGCTTATGTGAATTTATAATGTAATTGTTGTGTCATTGAGATTTCTTGTATTGGGAATGCTAAGGCATGAAATGAACATTCTTAAGCACCAGGTTGTTGAAAAAGGGTAAAATGTATATCTATGATTAAGGAAAATGACATATCTTGTTTCTTGTGTGCTATAGGAATCACCTGGAAATGATCAAAAATGTGATGTAGAGATCTCCATCGCCAGTCGACTAACGTGAGATTACTTCGAATAAGCGTGTCGTGGTGTTAAAATAAGGACCTGGCAGAATAATGCACCTGTGATAGCTTCATGTTAATATAAGTATCATGTTAGGTGTTTCTGTATTGATGCTTAGAGGTGTAAGTAATTTATCAATGGTGTTTTGATATTACATTCTAAAGGAAACTAAGTATATGTTAAGTTGTTGTTTAGAAATCCAGCTGTCATCGACATATTTACTATTTTCTCGAGAAAATTCGCCACAATATTTGTCGCTTGTCGCCCATCGCTGCAAGCCCGATTCATTTATCGCTTTAAAGGAAACTAGACATCGAATTCTACCTAGACATTCACGCCGAGAGCTACTAGTCTCAAATCCACGAAAGACATTTAGTTTGATATATGGTTGAAATGGAAATCTGAGTTATTTTGTCTCTTGTTTTCTTTAGTTACATGTTAGATATCTGTGTGATATGTTGCGCACCTGTGAGACATCTGTTGGTTTGCTGAAAATAGGTGGATAGGCATAGTTATAAATGAGACTCTACCGAAAAAATTTCTAGCATAAGACTTATTATGAACATTCGAGAACAAATGTTTTTAAGTGGAAGGATGTTACACCTCATAAGTTAAGACGATAATTAAGAACATCATTAAAGAAGTAAGATTCGGATATTAGATATAAAATATACTTACATATGTTAATACGGAAATTAATATACAAACGGAGGTGATCCCGGAATATTTTATTTTTATACTACAAATGTGACGACGAGAATTAATAATAGTAGTTGAATTTGTTCAAATGAAGTTATGGAATAGTATTGTACTATAAAATCTTGGAATTGAGAATATGATGGGTTTTATGGTATTCATTTTAGTAGAGGGATCAATTTAAATAGACAATAAAGAAAATGGACCAAAGTGTAATAAAAAATTCAGATTTATATAACCTATATCTTTCATCTCTTTCACTCCATTGTCAAACAAAAATTACTTCTCTCCTCCCATCTCTTCTCCCTCCTCCGGTTGAGAACCACCCTCCATTACCTAGCAACAATTGTAGATTTTTATTCTTCCTTCCTAGGTTAGTTTTTCATCTAAATTAGAAGCCAAAATTTCACAAAAAAACTGTGGGAAAAACGTGCCACTGCTGGCCAAAATTTAGGGCAGAAAATCTCAGTTTTTGGACAAGTTTTTGGGAAGAAAAACGTGTAAGAATGATGGGTTAACATTGTAGAATATATGCATGTCAATTTGGAGTCAAGAAGTGATAAAATTGGAGCAAAAATCAATGGAACAATGCCGATTTTCATGGACTGTTTTGGCTCGGATTTAAGGTAAAACTCTTCGTTTTATAGAATATTTGAAAGATTAATTGATGTTGTGATTGAGGAATAAACTCTTGATAAAGATAAAATGGAAAGGAGATTGCATGTGATTGTTGTGATGTTGTTATTACCGATTTTGGGTGCTGATTTTATATACATTGATTCGTTGTTGTTGATATCTTTTGGCACTAATCGCATGTTAAAATGGACGAAATCGTGATATTTAAGTTGCAGTTGTTCATAAGGAATTATTGGAACATGAATCGATGTTACGAGTTAAGGAAAGAGCTTGAATAATGTGGATGTTGGTAAAACTTGCTTGAAATTGTTGGATATTGTCATGTCGAAAGTTGTGGATGTTTTGGAGTTTTAATGCTTAAAATATACGTTATGAACATGTATTCACGATGTGGTAATTACTAACGATGTCCCAAAATAATTAAAGTGTAAAAAGGATATTATGTTGCAAATTATAGAACTCGAACTCTAGTTGTTGTATTACATAAACGTAGTCAAAGAATGCATAACTATGGCGTAGTAGAGTATATGCACGATTTTTGTAATATATCGTATTGTCGGGCATTGTTGTGAATTTGGGACGTGCATATAAACAGAGGAAATGATGCTTGAATTTCTATAGAAAAGAATGTCGCCATTCAACATAACTTACGCTAGAAATCATAGAGTTGACGGACGGTTATTATTGTTATAGTCGACGTACTAGTCGAGACTAATCCTATTTATCGAGTTGGCTTAGACGATAAGGTATGTGAAACCCTTACTTCTTTCTTTTGGCATGATTTATATGAAATGAATATACGGCAGACGTACATGATTTCTATACAGTCTAAATCCTAGTAATACGAGTTATGAGAAGACTTTGATTTTCTAGTAAAAGTTTATTTTAATGATTTTATCGAGAGTCAAAAGACGAATTAAATAACATATGGTTGCTCATGATATCTACTCATGCAAAGTGTTACTATTCCATTTCCACCGCGCCCCTCACTAGAGGGCCGAGCAGTTTATGTATACATGATACTTCACTGTGTCCCGGGCCGGGTAGATACGCGCGCAGATTCCTTATATGACTTTATCGCGTCCCAGAATGGGCCGGGCAGTATACCTTATATGTTCACCGCGTCCTTCACTGGAGGGCCGGGCAGTTTATGTACACATGATGCGAGTACAGATACCTAGGATAATATATTTCATCGCCTCTCACTGCAGGGCAGCAAATGACTTATTTATATATGAGGATTATATGGATAATCATTCATGATTACTAATATGACTCTATTTTTATAAGGCACAGTTGACTCTCTATTTTCTATGGCACAGTTGGACTTGGTATTTGATAATCGTACATGTCTCTTGTTATCTATTGGCACAGTTATGATCTTCTTTACAGTATTACATATTTTACATACTCAGTACATTATTTTGTACAGACCCCTTTCTTCTGGGGCGTTCATGCCGCAGTACCGTGCTCACGGTGATTCCCGCCTAGGATTCTGCCGCTTGTTTGGAAAGATCTTTTGATTCAGAGCTTGTCATTTTGGTATAGAACATTATTCCGACTTATATATATTTATGGGCATGACGGGGCCCTGTCCCGTCATATGTCATTATTGTACTCCTAGGTGCAGAAGCATGGGTGGTAAACGATTTTAGTATACGCGCTGTGTACTGCTTTGGGATGTTCAGATATAGTGGCAACCTTGTCACCGCCATTTGATATACTTGATTTAGATGCGACTCCTCGGGAGACATGGTTATTCATGTGTAGGCAATTTCACTTGGCCATTTATCTGACATATGTTATGATTGCAATGTTACACGGATTTTATATTGACCTTAGTGTCAGTCAGATTACGTGACAGGTTAGTATAATGACGTCATTAGAGCATTTAGTCGCGGCCCGTCGGGTCTTGACAACAACTACATCATATGCAAATATCCCTTTTCAGATCTCGATTCGAAATCATATAAGTTATGACAATTAACGGCTACCAATTATCAAACAATCAATACAATATTGAATAGATCTTAATATTGCTGAAGAAGAAATCAATAACTATGCATTAACTTATGAAAGAGTTTCAAGAGATTCAACGGAAACCCTAATAAAGAAATTAGCTCCTAGACATTGTCATGCTAAGAACCAATTTAATATCCAACATAAAATGAATTAAATAAAAGAGAAAAGAAAGAATTTGAACAAGAGTAGTCTCCAATCTTGTAGCTTTTGCCTCTTTTCTAGTCTCCAAAGTATGATATGAAACATGAAAGGGTTTCAGGGTTTTATATCTCAGAAATCTGCGTTTTGGACCCTTTTACCCTTATTAAATTCGGCCCAATTTCAGCAAAAATACGCGTCGGCGCAGCGGCGCTGGCTTGGCACAAAAAAATCAGACCTCGCAGGTCTTTCGGCGTAGCGGCGCTGTCAACGTGAAATTCCGAAACTTCTTCATTTTTCTGTCAGGACTTCGTAAGATTTCTTTCATGCTTCCCGGGAATTCTTAGGTTGTATTTCTTGAGCTTTTATTGTGCAATTTCATCCTCAGCGATTTTCTTCTTCATCACTGCTGTGACTCAAAAGAAAAACAAACCTAAAACTATACTAAATGTAAAAGAAAAGAGGAAACTACTAACTAAAAAGGACTCAAAAGTGTATATAAAATAGACTCAACAAACACTTAAACTTAAACTTTACTCACTCGAGTAAAGCACTATACAAAACAAAAACAAAATCAAAGAAAAGACTATGAAATAGATCAAGTAGCTATATCAATGTTGCCTCAAAACATCATGGATGAAAACCGATAATATGTTAGAACACAAAGCATTTAATGTTTAGCAATCTAGAATTTCAAGTTAGATATTTCGCAAATTCGCTTAGATCATAATCACCAAAATACAAACACCTAACCTATGCATGCCAATTTTTTCCAACTTTCCCAAAATTCTATAGACTGCCTACTTGCTATTATCCACTAATCATAGACATACACATTAGATATCTTCAGACTTTCATGGTTGTAATGTAGGCTTAGCAGTGGTAGATAAAAGTTGGCATTTATGCTCAATGTCGCACTACAAACATTTTTCATTCAACTCTTTTTTCCTTCTTTTGACTTTCTTTTAGTCTCATACATGTTTTCTCCCCTCTTTCTTTTGAGAGAATGAGACACATTATCAATAACAAGCACCCCAAACTTAGGCTTTGCATATTTTTCATCGAGTGCATCAAATTTTCACTCTCATTTTATTATTTTTTCAATATTTTTCATCCCAATAATTTTTAATTAAAACTTCAGGTACAACCAGGAATCATAGTGTCAAACAAAGTTATTATTTAGCTTAGCGGGTGACTAAGGATACAATTTATGTCGTGGTAGTAATGAACTACATGGCTATCAAAGATTTTCTGAATCATTTCTCTAAACATGCATATCCGGGTTATTTCACCTCAAATAACAAGCAAACATGTTTTCTATACATTTTCAATCTTACTTTCCATAATTGACAACACATAGGCTAAGCACGAATATCCAAATAATTAGATGTCATAAATTTTTGGCATATCTAACTTAAGCACACAATTTTTTGCTTTTAATTTCATTACATTATCTCACTTTATCCACTCAATATCTTTAGCAACTACAACATACATGATCTATAAAAAAAAATTGACTCACAAACATATAAAACAAAACAAAAAAGACAACAAAAAGACTCAAAACAAAACAGAAGACAAAGTAAGATCCCTCATACTTGATTGACACATTGTCCCCAATATGTAAGGACTAAAAAATAAAGGGACAACTTACAGACACAAAACAACCGCCATAACGGAGGTCTGGGAGGACGGAGAAATCATTGTGCACACAGCCCTTCAGGCGCCGCAGCCCTTGCATCATGTGTCCCGGCTCTAATTCCTCTGGAAAACATTCCATGCTCTCTGGACTTTGGGCGTCGCGGCCATGCAGGTTGGCTCTGCGGCGCTTCACCGTAAAAATTTCCAGATTTTCAGCACTTTCAACCTTTTGCCTCCCGGAACTAGTCCCTCGTCCACCTGCCATCAAAAACAACGTAAACCAAGAAGCCAAGAACGTGAGACTGTTCAAGAACAAATAAAACAAACTAAAAAATTGAAATAACATAATTAAAACATTGGGTTGTCTCCCAAGTAGCGTTGTCGTTAACATCATTTAGCCGAACGCAATTCTCTTATTCATTCAAGGGGGTAGATTACCCCCGCAGCATATCCACTTCATTATCATCTCCTCCTTTTTCTCCTCTTCTTTATCACAGGGCTAAGTTCAGAAAGGTTTACCTCTTATTCATCATTCACAGTTTCATTCACCTTACTCTCAGGTTCTTCACACTACTTTAATGTTACCCCACGAGCATCGCATTTCGAGCTTTCAGACACAACCTTGTCAACTATCCCAACAACCAAACATCTATCATTAGTTTGTGGTTCAAAGGTGGTTTGAAAACTTTGAATATCATTTCATCATCTTAGACTCGTAGCTTTAACTCTCCCTTTTCAACATCAAAAGGCTCTCCCGTAGATAGAATGGTCTCCCAAGGATAATGGACATATTCTCATCTTCCTCCATATCAAGAATGAGAAAGTCACAGAAAATGAATTTGCCCACTTTCACCAATACATCTTCAAATATACCTCTGATGTACGATCGAGCGATCAACTAGTCAAAGTCGATCGTGGTTGGCTTTTCTTCCACCAACCCAAGTTTTTGTAACACAAAAGCGGCATCGTGTTGATACTTGCCCCCAAATCACACAAAGCTCGCTTTCATGTCACCTTCCTATAGTGCGTAAGGTGAAACTCCCCGATCTCTTAATTTCGGAAGTTTCTTCTACAAAATTGCACTACACTCCTCTGTCGCCATTGTCTCATATTCGCTAGATTCTCTTTTAAATAGGATATCTTTCATGAACTTGACATACGCTGACATTTTTTTCCAAAGTTTCAATGAAAGGGAGATTGATGTGTAACTTTTTGAATACCTCTAAGAATTTAGAAAACTGCTTATCTAGAGACTTATTCTCAGCTTTAAGGGTATGGAATTATGTCCGTATATTCCTCATGATCACCGTGGAGCCTTCTCTAAAATAGAGGCCATCGTGAACTCCTCTTTCTCGCATCCAATGTCTTCTCCAACTCCTTCTCCTTTTCAATCGCTGATCGGGTACAACCGCCTAATTGTTTACCACTTCTCGATTGTGTGACATCGTTCTCTTGGGTTTACTACAATATTGCCGAAAGATTCCTCGCTCTCTATTGTTTAGCATGTTCACCAATTGTCCCACCTGTATCTCCAATTTTCTGATAGATGACCTAGTCTCTATCATGAATTGAGTTTGGAAATTTATGAGTGTTACCAGTACTGATCTCAAGTCAACAGGTTTCTCTTGTAAGATTTGTGGCTTGGGTCATTGCCGGATCTGTCCCTCGGCGAGATGGATTAGTCCGTTGAAATAGCTCCGCAATCGAGGTTGCTGCCCTCGTCATTCCTCCATGAAAAGTCAGTGATTTCTCCACCCCGATTATACGTGTTGGAGTAAGGATTGTCATGGGGCCTTGAAAGTTTCAACCGCCTAAACTCGCTCCATAGGTACATTATTTGGATTCACCGTTGTGCATCTATCAAAATTACGGACCCCACAAATCTCACAACTCATCAAGATCGAACAACTTTAACTGACACGGTACTCATCAGAACTATTTTGTCAAAGTGGCAACCTGGGTATTCAATGCAGTGATAACATCCAACTCATGAACCCCAGCCACTTTCCTACTGTTCATTGCTCTCTCATATGACTACTGATAGTTGTTGGTGGTCATGTCTTCTAATAAATCATGTGTCTCATTGGCACTCTTGCTCATGAAAGTTCCTCCCGCAAAGAAGATCAATGACGGCAGTAGTACCACACAACCCGTTGTAGAATACGTGACCAACATCCACTTTTCAATCTCACGACGCGCACTTCCTCCGTAAGTCTTTGAACCGCCTCATGCATCAAACAATGATTCTCCCTCCAGTTGATAAAAATTATTAAGATCTCCTATAAGCTTTGTTGCCTCGATGGAGGGAAAAATTTGGCAAGAAACTTCTGAGCCAAGTCTTGCCATGTGGTAATAGAGTTCGCCTGCAAGGAGTTCAACCAACTCTGGCTCGATCCCCGAGCGAGAAGGAAAAGCCTCAATCGAATGTCATTATCGAATACCATTGTATTTAAATGTTGCACACAGTTCCAGGAAATTTTCCAAATGCATATAGGGTTCTTCAGACGGTAACCCCCCAAACTGAATTGAACCTTGAACCATGTGCAAGATCGCTGGTTTTATCTCAAAATTATTAGCTTCCACAGCTGGAAGCCTGATGCAAGTCTGCACCCCTATAATAGTCGACAATACATAGTCCCTTAAGCTCCTCTCTGCAGGATGTGGGACTTGTCCCCTGACAGCCGGTAACTCATCATTCACCATATTGTTGTTTTGCTAATTTTCCATTACTAAAGAATCAGCAACTCTCTTATCTTTCATGTTCTGTTTGCACAACTTTTCAATTTCAGGGGTCAGAGGGACAAACGTGTCTGCTCCTCTCCTACTTTGCATAAACAAGTTTCCTGAAATTGATCAAAAACAATGCAACAGATCAAGACAGACGTGTTCTAAAAATAAAAAGAAAAAATAAAAACCAAATTAAAAATAAGACTAGATAATTCGATATTGATAGTACGCCAGTCCTCGGCAACGGCGCCAAAAACTTGTTGCTATATTTCTGTGCGCTAACGCAAGTGTATGTATCACTCAAGTAATATAGTCTGTAAGACCGAGTTATCATCCACAAAGACTGGTTTGTCAAGTACTGAATATCTAATCTATGGTATCTATTTGGCTAACGTTCTTTTGTTTGAGATTTTTAACTAAGAATCAAAACTAAAGTAATTTGCAGAAAATAAACTAAGATGATGATACTTAGGGTTTAAGACAATTATGAAGGAAATTAGGGTTTTCAATCTCCTCAGCTATCCACTCTTTCACTTGTTAATGCAATACTAATTACTCTTCTTCTTATTAAGATAGCAAGTTAACGAACATGTTCTATATTCCGGTTAGGACATATAAAAAATCAACCTTATGCAGAAACATTCTATATTTCTATGATAGATTTTACCATACAGGAGGATTAAGAACAATAACCTTAAACACTACACAAGTATCGGGGTACTTTTGTCCATAATTTTAACCTATTTCTAAACAACTACAACATACTCAAATCTTCCTTTTCAGATCTCGATTCGAAATCATATAAGTTATGACAAGTAATGACCAGTCAATAATCAAATAATCAATACAATATTAAATAGATCTTAATATAGTCAAGAAGAAATCAATAATCACACGACCAACTCCGGATTCGCGATCGTGCCCTACCTGGCACCAGATACCCGTCTCCCATATAACCAACTAAGCAAATAAAACTCATATAATAAACAGCAAGCCGATAAGTGCCACAATGATATAGAAATATCCAAATAATCGCGATCAGACATATGTCCAACCCACACACGACTACAGCACTTAAGAGTATAACAAGAATTATGACGGACAAGGCTCCGCCGCACTCAATGTACATAAGCCCGTAATAGCAAAAATGTACCAAAAGACTAGACTCAGACAATGGAGCTATCTCAACAAACAGCAAATATCCTAAGCACGCGGATCGAAACTAGGTACCTACACTGCGGCATGAACGCACTTCGAAAGTCGCATAACATGTACCAAGTATGTAAACATAAAGTACAATAATTAAAATCGTAACTGGACAAAGAATGACAGGGACAAGTATGAAAATCAAATACCAGATCCAACCGTGTCATATGAAATAGAGCCAACTGTACCTTTTTTTTTAAAAACAGAGAGTCAACAGTGCCCTTTTCTTTTAAATAAAAATAACGAGAGTCCTTTTAAAATCATGGATACAAGTCCATATAACCATCATGTTTTTACACCTATCACGTGTCTCGGCCCAATATATATTTATGTCATGGATTGCAACCCGTCTCAATATATATAAGTGTTGCGGATCGTGCAACCCGTCCCAATAAATATATAAGTGTTGCGGATTGTGCAACCCGTCCCAATAAATATATATATCACTATCATGGGCAATCTTGCACAAGTTAAATCATCTTTTGACTCTCAATAACATCATCTTTAAAATGAACTTCCATTTTAGAAAAACCAAGACACTATCACATCTTACATTTTATAAAACACCAAGTTACCAATATATCATGTACCAATCACATAGAATGAACTTTCATTTTAAATCCATCCTTTGGAAAATCAAGGCATTAGATATCATGTATCACTTTAACACATCATTTGGAAAGCCAAGGCACTATTTATCATGTAGCACCTTAAAACATCAATTAGGAATTAGGAATCCTTAAAACCATGTACGTCCGCCGTACATTCATTTCATATAAATATCATGCCAAAGAAGAAAGGATAGTTTCACATACCTTATAGGCTATACCAACTTGACAACAAGAATACGTCTCAAGTAGTACTTCAACCTATAATGACAATAACACGTCTATCAATCCCATGATACTAGTATACACTTATACTACATAATGACTCTCCTTTCGTATAAAAATTCGGGCAGCACTTTGATCGGTGTATTTTATATACACTTTTTGAGTCATTTTTAGTTAGTATTTTACTCATTTTGTTGATGTTTAGTATAGTATTAGAGTCGTTTTTCTTCCTTTTGTGTCACAACGGTCAGAAATGGAGCAATGGCGAAAAGAAGACGAAATGAGCATAATTGTGATGGAATTGCACACTAAAGGGCCAATAAATGAAGTCTAAGAAGCCCCGAGAAGTATAGAAGAGATCAGACGTAGTCTTGATTTAAAATCGACGATTTAAACAAAAATCGCCAAAATATCGCCACGGCGCCGCCCCTGAATTTTCTGAAAACTTGCAGATTTTTCGGTGCCGTGGCGCCCAATCTCAGGGCCACGGCGCCACGCGGGATTTTTTGACGTTTTGGGCCGAATTTGACACGTTTTCAAAGTCCAAAAGGGATAACTTTTCCTATCTACAAAACCTACATAATCTTTAAAACCCTGCTCATTATTCATTCCATCCATTGTACATACAACACAACTCTAGGAGGCGAAGATTTGAGACCTAGTTCAAGTATTTTCTTTTCTTTCTCTTTTCTTTGTTTATTTCAGTTCATGTATGGAGATTGTATTAGTTCTTAGCGTGACTATGGCTAGAGCTAATTACTTTATTAGGATTTTCGTGATTCGCTTGAAACTCTTATTCATGAATTAATGCATTAGTTTATTTGCTTCTTCACTGATTAAGATTTATTCAATAGTTGTTTTGATTGTTTGATAGTTAATTAGCTACTAATTATCATCACTTATATGATTTTGAATCGAACCGAAAGGAGATTCTCAATATGCTATAGTTGAATAAACATAGGTTAAAATCGTGATGAAAGTACCCGATACTTGTGTAGTTTTATAGGTTATTGTTCTTAATCCTCCTTTGTGGTAAATCCGCCATCGAAAGATGTATGGTTCTGCATCGGGGTTGAGTGTTTATATATCCTAACCAGAATATAAAACGGTCTAGTTAACCTGCTATCTTAACGTAGTAGAAGAAGTCAGTCTAATTGTATTAAGGATTGAATAGAGTGGATATTTGATGATCTTGGAAGCCCTAACTCTCCGTCATAACTTATTTAAATCAAAGTATTTTCATAATTAGTTTATTTCCTGCATTATTAGTCTAGAATTCCAAACCAATTAACGTTAACCAAATAGAAACTAAAGCATACATAATCGATACTTGAAAACCAGTCCCTGAGGACGATATTCGGTCTTACCCAGACTATATTACTTCTACGATACGTGCACTTGCGTTAAGCGTGTGGATAAATCGCACATCACACTTCCCCTATTTATACATACTTTTCCACCTTATAAATAAGGCCAAATACATCAATAACCAAGCACCACTTAAGGGCACAACCAAAACAGCAACCAAGGTGATTCACATACCTATTTATTATGTAAATCTGGCCTCTTAATCCATATAAAAATAGCCCATAAAAATAGTCCATACTTCTACGACAATGAGGGTAAAATGTGAAGCTTACAACACCTTTATATACCCTTATTCCTTTAGGACTTACGTTAGAGATTTACCACCTTAAACATGCATAATGATAACTGAATTTCCAGCATTATAACACCACAAAATAGTCCCTGAAACTGCACAACAATATCCAATGGTTTTGGGCAGTTTTCGGCCAACACACAACTAAAGCTCTTTTCACAATTCCTTATAATCCAACTCACATTTCAACATGTTTATAAACCATAACAACTTGTAACAACATGATTTCCTTCATTTTAACATGCGATTAGTGACGTTAAATAACAACAATAACCAACGAATCCAACATTAGCAAAACTGTTCAGTTTTCGGCTAACATGCCAAAACTGTGACATGCATTTCTTGTTCTCATTTTCTCTTAACACAAGTTCATATATCAAATATAACATCATGTAATTTCCAATTACTTTAAGAGGAAGAAGAAATCTTACCTTAAACTTAGCCAAAAACAGTCCCAAGTCTCGGCCAAACCACACTGTTTTGCACCACTTCTTCAAGTTACAATCTCACGCTACAGATCCTCTACAATCTTGTAACCATCTTGCTTTCATTTTTTTCTTCCAATAAGTTCATCAACAAGCTTAGGGTTTCAAGACAACTTTCTTGTCAAAAACTGTGACCCCCTATATTGCAAGGTTAACTTGGCTTAGAACTTGCTTAAGGTGCTTAATCTTGTAAAATAATTTGATCTTGTTCTTCTCTCTTTCTAAGGTTTTCGAGACTCTCAAGAACAAGAGAGAGGTTTGATGGTTTGAAGGATGAATATATGTGTGTGCTAAAGTCTTGCAAGACTTGGATTAATACAAGTGTAGTAGCACAAGTGGAGGGGGACCCATGAAGACCCACTTGTCCACTTGTCTTCCCTTCTCATAAAATATCTCCACACTTAGCCATATTTTCCAACATTTTCGATGGCCACCCTTCACAATACCAAGACTTAATAATTTAACACTTAGTCCATAATTCTATTGGAAAGAATTCACTTACTAGAATTAATTCTTGTCATCACAATAATCTCAAAAAATTTCCATATAAGAAAATGTAAAAATCCTCCCCTTCCAACATTCAAATCTAATTTCCATAATCATGTTCTCACTTAGTAGCCAAGGAGTTAAGGGGTGTAACATTCTTCCCCCCTTAGAAACATTCGTCCCGAATGTTCATACTAGGTCTCAAGCTATACAAATCTCGGCATAGTCTCCTAACTATACCTAACAACCAGTATTGAACAAACACAAAGATGCCTCACATGGCCATAATATAACACATAGTCTCATTCATAACACAATATAGTCGAGTAAGGTATAGAATTACATGGACGTGTAGTGAACAAGTGAGGAAACTTCCTCTGCATATCATCTTCTGCTTCCCATGTCGCCTCTTCCCTATTGTTGTTCAGCCACAATACCTTGACGGAAGCCATATCCTTAGTCCGTAACCGTCTAACCTGGCGATCAAGTATGGCTATGGGACTCTCCTCATAATTCAACTCATCTGTCACTTGGACATCATCTACTGGAAAGACTCTAGATGAATCACCAATACACTTACGTAGCATCGATACGTGGAAGACCATATGTACCGCTTCTAAATCTGCTGGTAGATCCAACTCATAGGCAACCTTGCCTACTCTACGAGCATTTTGGTAAGGCCCAATGTATCTCGAGTTGAGCTTCCCCTTCTTACCAAACCTCATCACACCCTTCATGGGTGATACCTTCAAGAATACCCAATCCTCAAGCTGAAACTCCAAGTGTCGACGCCGATTATCTGCATATGACTTATGTCAACTCTGGGCTGTTAATAATCTCTCCTGAATAAGCTTCACCTTATCCACAGCTTGCTGAATCATGTCTGGGCCGAGTAACTTAGTCTCACCCACATCAAACTAACCTATAGGTTACCTGCACCTCCTCCCATATAAGGCCTCATACGGGGCCATCTGAATTCTAGAATGGTAGCTGTTGTTATACGCGAACTCAACGAGTGGCAAATGATCCTCCCAGCTACCCCTGAAGTCAATAACACAGGCTCACAACATATCCTCAAGTGTCTGAATAGTACGCTCTTCCTGCCCATCAGTCTAAGGATGAAATAGGGTGCTAAGAC
Organism: Przewalskia tangutica; assembly: GCA_029844215.1. Lineage (NCBI taxonomy): Eukaryota > Viridiplantae > Streptophyta > Magnoliopsida > Solanales > Solanaceae > Przewalskia > Przewalskia tangutica. The sequence continues at coordinate 26,961 of JAQGDG010000384.1, forward strand.
TCACCTGTGTCCCCAATCCCTTCTGGAACGACCTCCAAAGGTTACTTGTAAATTGAGGCCCTCTGTCCGATATGATAGATGTGGGAACCTCGTGTATTCTCACTATCTCCCTGATGTACAGTCTAGCATAATCCTCAGCTGAGTAAGTAGTCCTGACTGGAAGAAAATGGGCTGATTTCGTCAGCCTATCTACGATAACCCATATGGAGTCATAATTCATCTAAGTACGAGGTAAGCCTGTAACGAAGTCCATATTGATCACCTCCCACTTCCAAGTCAGGATCTCTATCTGCTGCAATAACCCACCAGGCTTCTGGTGCTGAACCTTAACCTGCAGACAATTCGGACACTGTGCAACAAACCCTGCTACGTCCCTTTTCAGGCCATCCCACCAATACATGCATCTGAGGTCATGATACATCTTTGTCGACCCTGGATGAATAGAATATCGAGCACTATGTGCCTCTCCCATAACCTGCTATCGTAGCCCTGCAATATCAGGTACACACAATCAGCCTTCGTACCGTAGCACCCCAACAGGTGCAACCTCAAATAGAGTTTTCTCCTTTCGAAGAGCTGCATCTCTATACCGTACCATAATAGGATCCTCATACTGATGCCTCTTTATCTCTTCTATGATAAAGGACTCGGCAAACCCTCGAACAAAAACTATATTATCTCCAGAATCGGCCAATCGGACCCCAAGGCTCGCTAGCTGGTGTATCTCACAAACTATCTCCTTTATTTTCGGCTGCACATCTGTCAAACTACCCATAGACCGACGGCTAAGAGCATCCGCTACCATATTGGCTTTCCCTGAGTAGTACAAGATATCAACATCATAGTCCTTAAGTAACTCTAACCACCTTTACTGCCGTAAGTTCAGCTCCTTCTGTTTGAAGATATATTGGAGACTCTTGTGATCCGTATAAATGTCAACGTGAACTCTATATAGATAATTTCTCCATATCTTCAAAGCATGTATCACTGCCGCTAACTCCAAATCATGCGTAGGGTAATTCCTCTCGTGCTTTCTAAGCTTTTGGGAGGCGTAAGCTATAACCTTACCATGCTGCATCAACACGCAACCAAGCACAACACCCGAAGCATCACAATAAACCACATAACCCTCTAGTCCCTCAAGAAGAGTTACAACTGGCGCCGTAGTCAACTTATCCTTTAACAACTGGAAGCCTTGCTCACAAGCATCTGTTCATTAGAACTTAGCCGCCTTCTGAGTTAGCCTAGTCAAAGGCACTGAGATCGAGGCAAACTTTTCCACAAACCTCCGGTAATAACCTGCAAGCCCCAGAAAACTGTGTACCTCCATAGGTGTCGTAGGTCTGGGCCAGGTCTTAACTGCCTCAATCTTTTCTGTGTCCACCCGATACCCTCAGCTTCGATAATATGCCCCATGAATGCCACTGAGGCCAACCAAAATTCACACTTAGAGAACTTGGCATACAACTGCCGGTGCTGGAGGACTCTAAGTACTGTCCTTAAATGGTCTGCATGTTCTTACTCTGAACGGGAATAAACCAGAATGTCATCAATGAATACTATAACAAATGTATCCAGGAATGGCTTGAACACCCGGTTAATTAAATCCATGAACACCGCCGAGCATTCGTCAACCCAAAAGACATCACCCTAAACTTCATAATGCGTCGCCCCGAACGTTGTCTTTGGAATATCCGCTTCTCGACCCGCACTGGTGATAACTGCATCAGCAGTCTATCTTCGAAAAACACTTAACACCCTGCAACTGATCAAATAAATTATCAATCCTGGGGAGGGGATACCTATTCTTGATGGTTACCTTATTCAGCTGCCTATAATCAATACACATCTGCAGCGGTCCATCTTTCTTCTTCACAAATAATACTGGCTCTCCCCAAGGAGATGTAGTAGGCTTAATGAAGCCTTTTTTTAGCAAGTCTCTCAGCTGCTCTTTCAAATCCTTCAAATTTGCAGGTTCCATTCTATAGGGATGAATAGATATATGTTGGGTATCTGACAGTATATCAATACTGAACTCTATCTCCCGCTCTGGAGGAAGACCTGGAAGCTCATCTGGGAATACATCCGGGAACTCACTAACTACCTGAATCGATCAAGAGTCGGTATACGCCTCAGATCATACACCCGAACCAAGTGGTAAATATAGCCTTTTCTGACCATCTTTCTTGCCTTGAGGTATAAAATAAACTTACCCCTCAGCGATGCTGTATTCCCCTTCCATTCTATAACTGGCTCGCTTGGAAACTGAAAGCGAACCAACTTTTCTCTATCGACTCAGGTTCTATCCCAATTCTACTAGCAACAAGGGGAGATATATAGGATAAAGTAGAACCTGGATCTATCAATGCATATACGTCACGGAAAAAGATCAATAATATACCTGTGACAACATCCGGCGACGCCTCCTGATCGTGTCTGCTGGCCAAAGCATAAATGCGGTTTGGAGGACCGCCAGAACTAGAAGCTCCGCCATGACCGCTACCACAGCCTGTGAGCACCCTGCCCTGCGGGGCGCATAGCTATCGAAGATGAATCAAGAATGACCCAAGTAGTGTGCCTTACTCTCGTACCACCTCTGTAGCGACGCTCTCCTCAAATGTCCTTCGAGGCCGCAAAATAACAAGCACCTATAATAACGCAACACTCCCAAAATGGACCTACCACATCGAGAACATATTGGCAAAGGTGGCCTCGATCGACTAGACTTCAATATCTGCGAACTCGCACTCGGGCCTTGACCACTTCGAATACTCGAGATCGAATCTCCTACCCAGATCGCTGAAGGTACACTCTCTGCTGGCTGGGAAGAATATCTACCATGCTGCTGAGGTTGTCCGCCTCAAAACTCACCAAACTGTCCAGCCGACCTAGCCTCTTAGCCGCCTCTGGCCGTGCTCATGTCGTCAAGCCCTATATATGCGTCTCGACTGCGTGCATACGCCTAGATACGATCACTATCCATACCCGGCTGAAAAGCCACTGCCAAACAACCATCAGTCAGATTGTGATCTAGTTCCATCACATAGCGATGAACTCTATCGGCCATATCAGCCATAATCGTAGGCATATATCTCGCCAACGAATCAAACTACAGGCTATACTCATGAATGGTCCTGCCACTCTGCCTCAACTGTAGGAATCTGCCCACTCTAGCCCTCCTCATATCTGGAGGCAAGAAGTGACCAAGGAATGCCTCTGTAAACTCATCCCATGTAGCTGGAGGGACATCATCTCCCCTGGACAACTCCCAAGACTCATACCAGTTTGTCGTTATATCTCGTGATCCTCGTATGGCTAACTCAACCGACTCAGTCTTCGAAGCCCTGATTACCCTCAAGGTATCTGCATCAGACCGCTTGATGAACGACGCGGTCATCCTCTGTCTTGACCCGAAAAACTCTAGAGGGTCACAATGCAAGAAATCACGAACCTCAAACCGCTTGACCTAGGGTCAACTCCGGTCCTCGCTACGTATTCCCTACCACAAATCTAGTCAGCATCTGCACTGCATCTCTCATGGCCATATCCTCTGCCTCGTCAAGAATCAAGGCTCAAGTAGGCCTCGAGCCGCCTAAGCTCCTCTGGTAATGGCGATGTAACTGAACTCGCTGACTGACACACATCCTCAGGAAAAGATTGGGCATGTGCCCTAGTAACTCTCTGAGTCCGACAAGCAACTCCTGCTATTGATTTGCCCTTCTGGGCCACTGTTTCCTTCTTCAGAGGCATAACTGTAACACAATAATACGTTAGAGGGGAACCATCCTAATAACACAGCTCTATTGCACGATTTTATGAGGTGAAAGAATGGAAACCAATCCTAAATGTCCAGCAGCCTCTTGTGTATAAGTATGGTGCACAACATATCTATACTCAAGACTCTACTTAGACACGGTCTGTAGACATTCTGAGGATGAACTGCTCTGATACCACTTTTGTCACGATCCGAACCTCGGGCCCGCGATTGGTGCCCAGGTTGGGCACACTTATACCCGTACCTCCCATATAAACAACGGAAGCAAATAAAACTCATATAATAAAACATGCAAGTTGATAAGGCCGCCACTTCATATAGAAATACCTGAATAACAGTGACTGCACATATGTCCAACCCACACATGACTACAGACCTCTAAGAGTAACAATAACTATGACGGGACAAGGCACCACCGTACCCCTGAATGTACATAATCTTGTAATAGACAAAAATGTACCAAAAGTCTAGACTTTGGGAAAATGGGGTTATCTCAACAGCTGAGCAAAGATCCTAAGCACGCGGATCAGCAAACTGAGTACCTACACATGCGGACATGAACGCAGCCCCCCGAAGGGGGTCAATACAACAGGTACCAAGTATATAAACACAAAGTACTGTAATTAAAATCATAACTGGCCAAAGAATGACAGAGACAAGTATGAAAATCAAATACCAGATCCAACTGTGCCATATAAAATAGAGCCAACTGTACTTTTGTAAAAAAATAGAGAGTCAACGGTAAATTTTAAATAAAAATAACGAGAGTTCTTTCAAAATCATGGATACCTGTCCATATAACCATCATGTCTGTACATCTATCACGTGTCTCGGCCCAATATATATTTATGTTACGGATTGTGCAACCCGTCCTAATATATGTAAGTGTTGCAGATCGTGCAACCCATCCCAATAAATATACATCTCACTATCATGGGAAATCTTGCACAATTTAAATAATCTTTTGACTCTCAACATCATCTTTAAAATGAACTTCCATTTTAGAAAAAACCAAGACACTTTCACATCTTACATTTTATAAAACACCAAGGTACCAACATATCATGTACCAATCACATATAATGAACTTTTATTTTAAATCCATCCTTTGGAAAATCAAGGCATTAGATATCATGTATCACTTTAACACATCATTTGGAAATCCAAGGTACTATATATCATGTAGCACCTTAAAACATCAATTAGGAATTAGGATTCCTTAAAACCATGTACGTCTGTCGTACATTCATTTCATATAAAAATCATGCTAAAGAAGAAATGATAGTTTCACATACCTTATAGGCTATACCAACTTGACAACAAGAATACGTCTCAAGTAGTACTTCAACCTATAATGAAAATAAAACGTCTATCAATCCCATGATACTAGTATACATTTATACTACATAATGACTCTCCTTTCGTATAAAAATTGGGGCAACACTTCCTCTATTTATATAATGACACAACCAAAATAGCAACCAAGGTGATTCACACACCTATTTATTATGTAAATCTGGCCTATTAATCCATATAAAAATAGTCCATAAAAACAGTCCATACTTCTACAACACCTTTATATACCCTTATTCCTTTAGGACTTACGTTAGCAATTTACCACCTTAAACATGCATAATGATAACTGAATTTCCAGCATTATAACACCACAAAACAGTCCCTGAAACTGCACAATAATATCCAACAGTTTTTGGCTATTTTCAGCCAACACACAACTAAAACCCTTTTCACAATTCCTTATAATCCAACTCACATTTCAACATGTTTATATAAATCATAACAACTTGTAACAACATGATTTCCTTCATTTTAACATGCGATTAGTGACGTTAAATAACAACAATAACCAACTAATCCAACATTACCAAAACTGTCCAGTTTTCGGCTAACATGCCAAAACTGTGACATGCATTTCTTGTTCTCCTTTTCTCTTAACACAAGTTCATCTATCAAATATAACATCATGTAATTTCCAATTACTTCAAGAGTAAGAAGAAATCTTACCTTAAACTTAGCCAAAAACAGTCCCATGTCTCGGCCAAACCACACTGTTTTGCACCACTTCATCAAGTTACAATCTCACACGTGTATCCTCTACAATCTTGTAACCATCTTGCTTTCATGTTTTTATTCCAATAAGTTCATCAACAAGCTTAGGATTTCAAGACAACTTTCTTGTCAAAAATGATGACCCCCTATATTGCAAGGTTAACTTGGCTTAGAACTTGCTTAAGGTGCTTAATCTTGTAAAATAACTTGATCTTGTTCTTCTCTTTTTCTAAGGTTTTTGAGACTCTAAAGAACAAGAGAGAGGTTTGAGGGTTTGAAGGATGAATATCTTTGTGTGCTAAAGTCTTGCAAGACTTGGATTAATATAAGTGTAGTAGCACAAGTGGAGGGGGACCCATGAAGCCCCACTTGCCCACTTGTCTTCCCTTCTTATAAAATATCTCCACACTTAGCCATATTTTCCAACATTTTCGATGGCCACCCTTCACAATACCAAGACATAATAATTTAACACTTAGTCCATAATTCTATTGGAAAGAATTCACTTACTAGAATTAATTCTTGTCATCACAATAATCTCAAAAAAATTCCATATAAGAAAATGTAAAAATTCTTCCCTTCCAACATTCAAATCTAATTTTCATAATAATGTTCTCACTTAGTAGCCATGGAGTTACGGGGTGTAACAATAACTATGCATTAACTTATGAAAGAGTTTCAAGCGATTCAACAGAAAACCCTATTAAAGAAATTAGTTCCTAGACATTGTCATGCTAAGAACCAATTTAATATCCAACATAAACCGAATTAAATAAAAGAGAAAATAAAGAACTTGAACAAGAGTAGTCTCCAATCTTGTAGCTTTTGCCTCATTTCTAGGCTCCAAAGTATGATATGAAATATGAAAGGGTTTCGGGGTTTTATATCTCAGAAAAACAGTGTTTCGGACCCTTTTACCCTTTTTAAATTCGGCCATGTTTTAGCAAAAATACGCGTTGACACCGCGGCCCTGCTGGCTGGGCACACAAAAATCAGACCTCGCAGGACTTTCGGCGTCGCGGTGTTGTCAACGTGAAATTCCGAAACTTCTTCATTTTTCTGTCCGGACTTCGTCAGATTTCTTTCATGCTTTCTGAGACTTCTTAGGTTGGATTTCTTGAGCTTTTATTGTGCAATTTCATCCTCAAAAGCAATATTTTCTCTTTCATGACCGTTGTGACTCAAAAGAAAGAAAAATAAACCTAACACTATACTAAATGCAAAAGAAAAGAGAAAATATTAACTAAAAATGACTCAAAAGTGTATATAAAATAAACTCAACACTATGTCAATGTAAAAATTATTTATGCTTTTGACTATTGATGTTGTAGTAAATAAAAGCCTTCCGACTAATATGGTCATATGTATATCTTGATTATACATTAGAGCTAGTATTATATTTTCTTTTTGGTCTCACTTTTTCAATTTTGCAGCATCTTTCTCAAATAAGTAAAAGAATTACAAAACCACTGTTCATTCATTTAAGTAATGTTGCCTGTGCTCTTTTCTGGAATATGATTTTGTAGGTGATATCAGTTGCTCTGTTCTCAAACTCTGGTCATTCATGCATATCCCACGATTTACTGGTAGTAGTGTTGAGAGATCGGTACTACTATCTCCAGGAATAGTCCGGCGTAAGCCAGGAAGCTCGATATAAAAAAAGTAATATTGCCACTTAATGTTAGCATTATATTATTCCTATTAGATTATTAATAAAAGAAAGTCAGAATAGATCGTGATCGGCCACCCATAATTTGATGATTTTTATTTCATGTACACCTCAATTTTACATTGTCCTAATTACGAGGGTCGTCTCTGAAAGAAATAATCTCTTCTATTTGGATACTAACTATACAATTATGGAAAGACTAAAAGACTAATTCTACTATAATACATAATTGTATATATATTAAACATACCCCAGATCATACGCGCATCTTCGTGACGAGATCTGCCTGAAATCTTCAAAAAGGATCGAGGGAAGACCCTTTGTAAAGATGTCTGCAATTTGATATCTGGAAGGGACATGACAGACGCGTACTTGTCTACGAGCTACCTTCTCTCGAACAAAATGAATGTCTATCTCAATATGTTTAGTGCGTTGGTGCTGAACCGGATTCCCAGAAAGGTATATGACACTTACATTATTACAATAAACCAAGGTAGCTTTCTCAATAGGACAATGAAGTTCTACTAGAAGATTACGTAACCAACATGACTCGGAGACCACATTGGCTACCCCTGGATACTCGGCCTCTGCACTAGAATGGGATAACGTTGACTGACGTTTTGCAGACCACGAGACCAAGTTATTCCCAAGAAACAAACAATATCCAGATGTAGACCGTCTAGTTTCTGGACAGCCACCCCAATCAGCATCTATTTATGAGACAAGTGTAGACGTCGACGAAGGATATAAATGCAGGCCATAATCAAGCGTCCCCTGGATGTACTTAATAATGTCAGTTGCAGCACCCCACTTGGGTTTAGTATCAACTGGAGTGGAAGTGGACTTATAGGAGGACATCCTAGCCCTCTCAATGATCTCAGCAACATACTTCCTCTATGATAAGAATAATCCACTTGCATGACGAGTGATAACAATCCCCAAAAAATAACTCAAGGGTCCCAAGTCCTTCATAGCAAACTCAAAACCGAGCATAGTTATTATAGACTGGCGTAATGCATCAGATAAAGCAGTCAAGATAATATCATCCACATGTAAGAGTATATAAGTTAATGATGAACTACGACGATAAATGAATAACGAATTATCAGACCTACTGTGAGAGAAACCAATAGTCGACACAAAATCTGCAAACCTTTTATATCAAGCCCTCGGGGACTGCTTAAGCCCATATAAGGACTTCTTCAATAAATAGACATGATGAGGATATTTGGGATCCCTAAACCCCAAATGCTGATGCATGTAGACTGTCTCTTTGAGATCATTATGTAAGAAATCATTTTTCACATCTAGATGATGAATGGGCCATGCTTTCGAAGAGCCAAGCTGAGCACAGTGCGAATGGTAGCCGATTTGACCACCGGGCTAAATAGGAAGAGCACTATGCAAGCTTATAATTAAGCAAATATATAAAAGATATCACTACCACAAGCAGTAAAACAAAGTCGTCACCACAATCTACACCAACCTGCTGAGTCTTACCATCACCTACAAGACGAGTCTTATGCCTCGCAAAAGAACCGTCAGAATTGTCTTTGTGAGGAAAAATCCACATAGACCGAATAATATTAACACCAGATGGATGGGGCACTAACTCTCACGTCTTATTATCAATGAGAGAATTATATTCATCTGTCATAGCAATTTTCCAATTCGGGTCATTCAAAGAAGACATAGGATTATGGGGTAGTGGCGATTTAAGAACATTAGAATTTAAATTAAAATATCTTTTTAGTTTAATAATATCTCATTGACTTCGAGTGAATGGAGCATGGCTCGGGGTAGAACTGAGTGAAATTTTGGAATTTCAGGAACACGAGACGTGTTGCCGTGACAATTGGCTGTTGCTGCCTGTAACTAGATCACTGTTGTAGTTGGGCCAGAAAGGCCACTGGAAATCGAGGAATTAACTGGGCCAGAACTGAGCTCGGAAGATGGCCTAGTTGTTGGACCTAGTGACTACGGTAAGGGAGGAGCAGCGGGCAGTGGGCCCGCTGGCAGATTTGGGGTGCAGGAAGTATCCGATAAATGGTAATTAATATACGAGGATATATCATCATCCAAAAAATTATACGAACTAGTAATGGGATATTGACCTTGGCAAACGGAAATTGGGATTCATCAAAAATAACATAGCGATTAATGATGATTTTATTAGATGATAAATCAAAATATTTGTAACCACGATGATTCTATGGATAACCCAAAAACACACAAGGGGTAGAACGAGCCTGAAGTTTGTGAATTGTGGTGGACGGAAAAAGTGGATAACACAAGCACCCAAAGAACCTAAGATGTGAATGAATGAGTCTTAGTATATACAATTTGTAGTGGGACGAATATGTCAAACCTTTGGAAGGAAGAATGTTAAGAATATCTATAGCCATTTGTAGAGTATGGTGCCAAAATACGCTGGTACTAAGCATGGATCAATAAATTACGGATAATGTTATTAATGGTACGAATTTTGCGTTCGGCTTTTCCATTTTGTGAAGACGTATGAGGACAAGAAAAACAAAAATTGATCCCATTTTTAGCACAACACTCCCTATTGTCATATTCTTTGCCATTGTCACATTGAATATTTTTTATTTCCCGTTCGAATTGATTTCTAATGAATGCTCTAAATTTTAAGAAGATGGAAAAACTTCAGATTTCTTCGCTATTGGAAAACTCCATAAAAATTTAGAATAATCATCCAAAAATAGAACATAATACCGATGAATCATAGAACTAAGAATAGGAGACATCCATAAATCACTATGAATAATATCAAATGACATTAAAGTATGAGAAGTAGTGTCTACAAAGGGTAACTTAACAATCTTTTCAAAGGAACAAGATTGACAATTCGGAGTACTACGCGTACCTATACAAGATATAAGTTTATTTTTATCTAAGACAGACAAAATAGATGACCCCGGATGACTTAGACGAGCATGCCACAAGGAAGAAGCAAGGGCTGTAAAAGTTAAAGGCATGGCTTGCCGCGAGAAATCGAGACTTGGTGTGATTGGATAAAGTTCTCACCGACTATCACACCTCATGAGAGGACTCCCCATTTTGAAATCCTTTACAAAAAATCCAAAAGGATCAAAATTAATGTAACCCAATTATCGATTATGAATTTACTGACATACACCAAATTTTTAATCAATTTTAGGGCATGAAAGGTATTTTTAAGACAAGTGGTGGATGGGGACAAATTGTTATTACCATAACCCCGAATTGGAATTGAATTACCATTATCAACAATTATACAACGACATCGCCAAATTGAATACGACTAGAGAGTACCTCGACCGAGGTCGCAGTAATGGCGCCGTGTCCATGTACCAATTCGGGTTGGGTTGAGTCAATTCAAGTGTGTGTATCGCGGCTTCAATGTCAGTTTGTGTGGGTCATACTGTTGAGAATGCTTGTGTGGGCCGGGGCCCAAGAATTCCACTCTGCTGCCTCGGCCCAGTGTTGTACCGAAACTGTTGGGCGTGGAAGCTGTTGGGCTGACTACTGGGCCTGGAAGGAGACGGTTCATCCCACTGGGTGCTGGTCGCTGGGCCTAGAAAATAGGGGTTATTGGGCCATGGCCCACTTCCATGGGGCCCATTGTTGTTGGGGCCAGTGGGTCGGGGCCTCACTGTTTTGGCTACCGTTCTCGTTGCTGCCGCGTTTGCCCCTGCAGTTTTTCCTGTTGTTTTTACGATTATTTTTGTCGCCACCATGGGTACGATTTTGGCTAGAATAATCATCGAAACTTGGAGAATTTGTGGAGGACGTCATCATGACAAAAGGGCTAGTACCGGTAGTCACATTCTTAGCCAAACTAGCTTCTTCCAACGTAAGCATGGCGCGGGCTTGATAGAATTCCGAAAGAGAGTTACTTTGACGAAGGATCGAAGCAACACCGTTATAGGACTCAGACAGGACTGCAACCATCTGTAGAACGAGACGACTATTCCTAACAAGAGCACCTACATTGCGAAGTTGATCCGCCAAATTCTTGAGTCCTTTGCAATAAGATGAAACGTTCAAAAAATTCTCCATAGTGACTTGAGAAAATTCATGTTCAAGGGTGACTATGCGGGAATGACTGTTATCCTGGAATATATCACGCAATCTATTCCAAGCCTCCATAGTGGAAGAGTTAGGTTCCATAATCGTCTGTAAGAGGTCCAGAGAGATAGTTGCATAAATCCACTGGAGAACTTTTGCGTCAAGAGTGACCCATAATTTTGGATCGTCCTCTTTGGTGGGCACACCCTCCGTATTAGGATCCGGAGGACCCTCCGTATTAGAAGTCGGAGGTATTATGTGGTGAAGAACTTGATGTGCCATCGCATGAATTTTAAACAACTCCGCTCACGTCCCATATTGTACGTTTTCAAGGTCAGGAACAATAGAAGAACACTTTGATATTAGAAACCGTTAGAGGCGGGTGAAACATGTTCTTATCAGTCATAGTGAAGAGAACAAAATTTGGAAAAGAAAAATTTAGAGGGGGGGGGGTAGGGATTTGCACGGAAATCAAGAATAAGAGAAAATTTTGCGGAAGCAAGGAGAAGAACCTAGACTTTTGATACCATGAAAGAAATACTCTCTTTTATTTGGATACTAACTATACAGTTATGGAAAGACTACAAGACTAATTCTACTATAATACATAATTGTACATATATTTAACAGTCTCAACACATTTTGAGGGACCTGTTCTAATTCATAAAAGTGGACCCTTAATATATAAGTAAATATACGATTTCAATAATTAGAAATTATTTTAAATTGTAAAAAATAATTCAATACAACTTCAAGTTAATCAACCCCTACTTTGATTGAGCTAAGACATGCAAATTATGGGCCTTTAGTAAATTCTGGCTAATATTACTTAATAAAAAATGAAAAAAGGCCTCTAATTTTTTTTCGAGAGTCCTGTGCGGTAACACAACTCGCAGGGGCCCAAAGACGGCCCTGGCAATTAATTCAGTAGACAAGACTTCACTATGCTTGACCATCTAGGTGATCTAAAAATCTGTTAAAGTATGACACACACGTTGCTACATTGATTTTTTTTCCAAGTAGCATTTTTCTTACCTTTTTAAGTCCACAAACTATTAGGATAATCTATTTTTTTGGCTTAAAAGCTAAAACACATGGAAATTGTTATTTTTGTTGGGTATACAATGAATGTACGAGAATAGTGTACAACTACTACTAGTGCTTAGAAAGGATAAACAATTACAATACAACATGCTTGAAGCCTAACATGACTTGTTACAACAATGAGTGTTGAAGATCTTGATCTTCAGTCTTAAATTCGTCTTGGAGTCTTGGATCTTGAGGTTGGAACTGCAGCAAGCCCCTTAATCTTTATAACTCAAATCAAGAGAAACTAAATCGTAGTGTTATAGTAGTGTTGCTAAGTTCAGTGATATTCACTTGGTCCTTAAGACATTATTGCCCCGTATGAATCCTTTAACGGCTATTGACAACTTATCTCCCAAGATAAAACAGCAACTAAACAAATGAGCAAAGGAAACTCAAGTGTTTTTCAAGAAGAACCTTTGAGTGTGTGAAAGATATGCTAGAGAGGAAGAGTTTTCAGAAAATCTGAAAATATACAAGTATGGAGTTTTCTATAATTGAGTCAAGGACCTCAATTTATAGTGTGTAAGATTTCTTCCCAACTAGCCAAGTAATGGCATTGAATGACATGTAATGACACTTAATTTGGGGTTACAATTCAGTCAAATAATGGTTGAATTCATGAGCAAAATAATGGAGAATTAATGCTCCAAAGTCAACCCAAGAGTTAGTTATTTTTCATCTCCAACGGTCATACTGCCTTCGAAGAGTCGCGGCGCCTGAGCTCCAGTGACCAAACAACAAATTAGCGCCGCGACCCTACCTTTGAGGCGCCGCGGCACCTCGGCCATTGGTGTGGAGGTACCGCGGCGCCCCGGCTCTACGGCGGCGTCACGACCCTTTTCTGACTCATTTCGATCTTACACTTCTTCCTTCATTTACCAAGCTTATCCATCTGTCGACTCGATTCATCCGCTTTGATGAGGTGAGGGGAAAGAATGCGAACACATGTCATTTGGCCAATAACCGTCCATCATTCTATGTCTCAAACGTTTCACTTATGTATCAATATCTCTTTCACTAATGAAATATACGATACTTGACACTACGTGTGCACGTGTGTGAAAACGACGTTTCTGACGTGCGAGACCTCAATTGTTCAAGTCATAAATAATGGGTTAAACTTATTTCCACATTTAGTAAATTTTCAACAATTTCGGCTACAATTTTTAATTGGGTAAAATAATAATATTTTAGTTAAATTAGTTTTACATATTTGGCCAAAAAATAAAAAATACAAAATCGTTTTATCTAATAAAGAAGAAATAAAAAATAGCAGTTGGAATACTGTTAAAACAAAAAGTCACTGCATTAAAAGATGAAATACATAGGTTTTTTTTTTTTTGCTTTCTCTAAAAAATACACCGTTTAATAACTTGGCTAAACCTTCTTCATTTAGCTAAAATAATAAAGTGTACTAAGTTTTGCAGATTTGACCCAAAAAGTAGGGATGTCCAACGGGGTGAGGCTACCCGACCCCACTCCGACCCTGTCTGACCCGGTACAGGAATCGAATACCTATATTCGGTATCGGTTTCAGTACGGGGTCTATATTTTCCCCGACCCCGACCCAACCCTGCCTCGTCCCGACCCCACCCCGACCCCGCCCTTTGCCTGTTGCACAACGGCTATTTCACAATTTGGTCGTTGTGCAACAGCCAAATTTCACCCCCCCCACCCCAACCCCCTACCCTCTTAATATTTATTTTTAACCCCTAAGTTATTATATTTACACTTTAACTCATTTTTTTAACTATAAATACCTCATTTTCTCTTCATCTTTCTCACAAATCTTCCTACAATCTCTCTAATAATCTCTCATTCTCTCTACATTGTCTACTAAATATTTAATTTTATTTATTCATTTGGGAGTGAAGTTGGCAACTAGCTTGAGGATCATCCATCGAGTAAAGATTCAATTTTCAACCTCTCGATTGCACGTCGACATTACGTCGGTGTTTGGTACATTCGTTTCTTCATTAAATTATTGTTGTTTCTTTACTTTAATTAGCACACTTAATTTCATTATATTTAATTATTTATTTGCATAATTATAATGGAAGAATTTAAACGTATGATTATGAGTAAGGGTAAGAATATTGCTTATTCTAGTAGGGGTAATAAGGGTAAGAATACTTCTTCTAGTCATCATATTCCTCCTAGACATGACAGTTTTGTTGATACTGAATTATTTCCTGAAGTACCATTAAGTAAAGAGGAGGAGCTATTTTCTGGAACTCAACAAGATTTTAATTTAGAAGATAATCTAAATGACACACCCATTAATCTAGATGACACGCCCACTAGTGCACCTCATACTGAACCGCCTCCTATTCCCCCTAGTATGAGACGAGGCTCACCACAACGAAAATTAACATCAAATGTATGAGCTTTTTTTTATAGAGACGTAGAAAATCAAGTAGCTAGATACCAAATTTGTAAAAATATTTATAAATTTAAAATGGAAAAAGGTTAGAGCGGGACGGGAGGTCTAACTACGCATTTGAATAGATTTCACAAAGCTAGGTGGGAGGAATACTGGCTAAAAAGCGGGTGCACTAATGCCCTCTCACGGGACAAGGTTCATATCTTGTCCTGACTGCAGTCTGGTCAAATTGACCCTATGACGGGAGAAATTGTAGGCCCTAAATATGATAAACAATGAGACAGGGAAGCATTATCATAATTAGTTGCAATGGAGGGTTTGGCTTTTTCATTTCCTTCCTCTCCTGGTTTTATTAATTACATAAGAGATATATATAATCCTGTTTATAACGATTTTTCTAGATCAACTGTTAGGAGAGACATTTTTAAATTTGCACACAAATATCAACAATATTTACGTTATTCATTATATCATTTTTTCTGGCAAAGTATCTATTACGTCTGATATATGTCGTAGTACTAACGGTCATGATTATTTAACGGTAACATGTCATTGGGTAGATTATAAATAGTCTATGCAAAAACGTATTTTAGCTATAGATATATAGATAGTGGGCACACTGACATTTTTATTGCAGATAATATTTTTTCACTTTGCGACTATTATGGCATAACTGATAAAATCATGAATATTACATTAGATAACGCGTCTTCTAATATTTCTGCTATTAGATTATTAAAAAATATTTTAACTCCATCTTTTCCAGATCATTTTCATATAAAATGTGTATGTCATATTTATAACTTAGTTGTAAAGAATGGTCTATCACTTTTTTCAGACATTCTTGAAAAAATATAATTTGGTATAAACTATATTTTTTAAGTAATAGAATAAAACAAATAAAAAAAAATTGTCACGATTGTCAACTCTACCTTACAGAAAAATTTCCGAAGAAATATGCACTAGGTGGAATTCTTTATACGAGCAACTACGTGTTTCTTATGAGTATAGAAGACCAATAAATTTATTTTTAACGCCCATAATCGAAATCCTACTGATATGATTGTAGATTCCGATTGGGATTCAATTTTAGAACTTATTACATTTTTAGAGAAAAAAATTCTAGCTACTAAAGAAATTTTCGGTATTTATTATCCTACTATTTCATCAATGTTATTTTATATAGCTCTAATATTTTTATTACTTAGTGAATATATGGAAAACCCAGTTTATAAGGCACCTATTAAAAAATGTTTCGAAAAATGAAAAAATATTTTATTCTTATTTCCCCAATTTATATTATTAATATGTATTAAATCTGTCTATTAAAATAGACGGTTGTAAAACACTTATTGAAACTATTTATGATTGCATATATAAACTTTCACCTCCATCTCCCAAAAATCCAAATGACCAACACCTATTGAAAAAACTAGAGAAGAAGTGTTGTCTAGCATACGAGATGAATGTAAAAAAGTATATACGCATTACCAACAAGAAAGTGCTAGCAACCAACCGGCTTCCATGCCATCTTCTTCTTCTTCAACACAACCTCAAAAACGACATGTTTTTCTGCGGCTAGTATTGAAAGCCTCAGACATAGAATGTTTATTGGTAACATTTCTAACCAAGTTAGCGAGTTTGATGTTTTTGTTTTGCAGGGTGTTCTACCGTACAAAATAATTGTCAATGAAGAGGGACGTGAAGACTTGCTAAGAGAAGACATTTCCAATACTATCTAAGATGGCTCGAGATGTGTTGAACATTCAAACGTCATCAACAGCGTCTGAAAGCATTTTTTCGGCTGGCAGATATCAAATAGGAGAGCACAAATATTCATTGGCGGGAGACATGGAGATTGCAGTTCTATTCAGAGATTGGATTCGTGCGGAGCGTAGGATGTGCGGCCAATCAGAGATCAATGAAGAAGAAGACTACAACTACAACAAAATCTTATCCGACGGAGGTGGAAGCGATGTCGATCAATTTGACCAACAAATATCAATTTCAACCGAAGAACCACAAGAAATTATAAAGAAACTAGAAAACGTGTTTCTTAAAATGTAATTCTTTTAATTGTAAATTTACTATGTTATTTATTTGCAACTTTCAATATCACGAAGTTGCAATTCTGAAATTGTATTACAAAAGAAAATCATACATCTATTTTATAAGAGGCACAGAAACAACCTTTGAATGTTTTTATTAAATTATCTTATTGTGTGTGTGTTGTTTTTTTAATTTAAGGAGGAAAAAAATGATCCACCCCGACCCCATCCCCGACACCTCGGAAGAAAACTTAAGAGTGGATATATATTAGAGTGAGAGAGAGGGATAATTAAATTAATAAACTAGTGGACCCGAAAAGAGAATTTTTCTCTGATTCTCTTGGCGACCAAATAAAACTTTACACACCCCGTCAGTTACAAACGAAACCTATTTAACTTGACACAAAATTAAAAAAAGAAGTAAATATTTCTAAATTAAATTAAAATAGAAAAAATTAAAACGTGATAAATAAAAAAATGTTATATAAAGTAATGCATGCTCATCGTGTTCTTCATTATGTTCTTCACTGTCCCTCATACTTTAGTCTCTAGATCTGTTTAATATCCTCTCTCTCTCCTATATCTTGTGTTTGTTAGTCTGGTCTCCCCCCTGTAACTTGATAAATCATAAGATGTTTTTGAATTTCCTTTCGTATAGTTTACGTTGTGCTCTGTCTAAGGTCTGCTGTGTGCAGCCTGAGCAATCATTATTGCACTGCAACCTTCCCTGCTTGTCTTTTCTGTCCCCTCCTCGTTTACTGTGCACCGTCTCTTTTATTAACTAGTTTTTCTCTGTATCGTTTCTTATATCTATTATATATTAAATATTTATTACCCTGATAATTATATATATAATATATAATAGATCATATTTTATTATATACTTTAATATCTCAATTAGTTTCATTCGCCTATTGGGTCGTTGTTTTCTCTACTCATGTATGGTGGACCCTACATAGCGTAATACGTGCTTTGAGATGGGGCTTGGTTGCGATTCGCTATTTTATCTCTTGTTTTTTATTAATTCTTTCTAGTTAAACCTTGTAATGTAATACCAGGCCTGTCTGGAGTAGTTAATTTGTGTTATATTACAAAGCCTGGTTTCCCCACCCCTCTTGTAAGCTCAACGGAGACACGCTACAGCGCGAGACAAGATCGTGGTTGATCCATCAACTTAGGCTACGTAACGCAGACTATGTGTTGTTCACGTCATCCGTTCGAACCAACGGGGGCACGCAACAAGAGGTAACTCCTATCTTTGCTTGTTACATTCAGTACTGCACTTTAATTTCAGTATTTTACTATCTATAATTATTTCTAGGCAAATATAGATTTATCGATAGGCAAATACTAGGACCTTGCAAACCTTGTATGAATTTATTTTGTGCCTGGTATGATTGTTATTATTTGAATGCGCTACTTAGTTTGTATTATTAATACTAGCCTTGTACCATTCAAAATCAGGCATGTCCGGTATTTAATTTTCAGTTTGCTTAAATTCAATCCAGGCCTGTCTGGTAGTGTGTAATTGCAATTCTGTTCAATTTGCTTGTATCGTTCCTTCCATCAGATTTGCTTGTAACTCGAATCGCTAAAAAAAATGAGCTTATTCTCCCCTGCCCATCCTTATGGGTCAGGCGTTCGTTGAGTACTCTCCCAGTAGGGACCCTCCGCAGTTTGGTCCCAACCCTACTTTTGTCTTGGGAACTCCCCCCTCACCTTGCTTTAGCTCAGGCTGCCCCTACGCAGCCAGAGACCTCTGTTCATGGGTCTCAGGCTACTCCCAATCAGCCAGAGACTTCTTTGAATATCTCTCTAAGGTCTGGAATTATTCAGGGCGTCTCAAACCCTTCTTTCACTTCTGCCAATATTCAGGGTATTTCAGGCTCTTCCTCATCTTCTTTAGCGGTCTCTCGTACCATTGGATAGGAGGACTCTTTTTTCTCTGTCGAGGGGAATGACTCTATTTCCGTGGTTCCATTTGAAGATACCTGCCCCTGATATTGTGATTATTAATGATGAGGTTAATCCGAATAAGACTACCACCATCCCTGACCCTAAGGCTGCATGGGAGAAAATGGTTAAGGGTAATAGAGACGTCAATAACGGTTCTAAACTCCATTTTGTGAACGAACCGCATTGTGATGGTCCCATAGTTTTTTATGATGAGGATGATTTTGATGACCTTAACTCCACTTGGGGACACCTTTTGGTAGGTTATTTTGCGGGTAAATACCAGGAGGTCCTGCCTTGCAAAAATTGTGTCGGTCTTGGTGGGTCAAGTACCGCGTTTCCAGATGAGCGGATGGATTATTTTCAGATTTGATACTGCCGAAGACAAGGTTAAGGTTATTAGTAAAGGACCACACTTCGTATACGGCACTGTACTCTTACTTAAGGATATCCCTAAATGCTTCACCTTCGACACTCAGGAAATACGTGTTGTCCCCCTTTGGGTGAGATTGCCATCTCTCCCTCTTGAACTTTGGAATCAATCGGCTTTAAGCATAATTCTTTCACGGGTTGGGAATCCTGTTTCCACTGATCTTCTTACCCGTAATAGAAACCAAATCTCTTATGCCCGTACTTTAGTCGAAGTTGACATCTACAAAGACTTTATCCATGAATTAAGGCTCGATATTGGTATGGAAGAGCCCATTGTGCAAAAAATCTTTTATGAAAAGCTCTCCAGCTTCTGCACGAAATGTAGACGGGTGGGGCACTCAGATACTGATTATGAGATGTATTTGGCGTCCACTAAAATAAGGGTTGATGGTAAGGGCCTGCCATGCATAACGGTGATGCGAGGAACAATACGGAGGTTCGCGGTCCACTTACATCGCCACTCCACTTTCCTCTCCTTCGCCGAACAGGTAGCAGGTTGTTACACCCCGTAATTCCCGGAATAAGAGAATAGACGCGAGAACACAAGACTTGAAAATTGGTACGAAAGAAAGAATTGTTTTTCCGAAGGAAAAATCTTCCGAACTTCGGAAAGGAAAAATATTCGTTGATGAGAATTAGATTCTCAAAATGCATTATTTGAGGAGTATGAAATTTATTAACATTGTGGAATTTTATTTTTGGATTTGGACACATAGCACCCGAGAAATTTTACGTTTTGTGGGGCCCACGAGGGTTACGAAATTTTATGGACGAATGGGATGGCGACACGTGTCACCCCCCCTTGCATGGACTTGGACGAAATGGACCAAGGGTATAATGGTCAAATGACCAAGGGAAAGATGATCAAGTCTTGCAAGCCCAAAGCTTGATAAAATTGACCAAGTCAACTAAGCCAAGTTGACACTTGATATTTAATCCTCTTCATCCAAACCCCACAAGTGTTGTAATCTTGACCCTCCATTGTTTTATATATACTACACTAGTAGCAAGACAAGTCTTCACACTTAGAAAAAAATTGAGAAAACTTTGAGCAAGATAGAGGGGCTCTCGGGTTTAGCCTTATCCCACACAAAAAAAAAATCGTTTATGATTCATAATTCATGATACTTTAACCCAAGGTTCCTAGGGGTATTATAAGGATATCTCAATAGAAAGATCCCGGAAAAACGTTTTCACGTTAGTCGCAAGGCGAAAACCTAAGGTGTTCAACTTTGAAGTTGGAAATGGAAGGGAAGTTGTTTGTGAACTTCTAAGGGCTTCAAATAGCGGATTGGAGCGTAAATGAAAGGAGCTAAGATTGCTAAGGAGCGACTTTGAATCTTGGAATTTTATAAGGGCTTATCAAGGTAACAATCTTGTCGCTTTAGTGATTAAAGATTACTTATTGTTGTAGTTATGGATATAAACAAGCATGAGATGTATATATTGAAGTTTGATAAGTGTTATGAATATTGGAACCACTAATCTGAAACTAGCATGTTTAGCCTTTCAGATTGTAATTCAATTGGTTATTAGTTTAGTCGTCGCATGTTATATAAAGAAGGAATTATAGTTGTTAAAGTTGTTTACGACTATATAACATGTTAGACTTAACAACTTGGATTGAAAGGGAATTAAGGAGAAGGACTTAGGATTGGTGTTGTGGTGGCCGAATGCCCTTATAATTGTTGGACTGTTTTATATGAATTGTGGGGCAGAATCTTACACGTATTGTAAGGCGTGTAATCCCATTTGATTGGTTGATGTGTGAGCCTTAAATGTGGCATATTGGTTATTGATTTCGGGCCTTGAAAAAGGTGGAAAAGTACGTAGAAACAAAGAAAGTGCTGCCCGATTTTCCGTAGAATAAGTGACCTTATACTTAGTATCATTTTACGTTAGAAACTAGAATTTGATAGTCGTGTTGTGGCCATTATAGGTTGACAATTCTACGTGCGGCGTATTCGACTTAGCTTGTGGATTGCCAAAAGGTATGCCAAGATCTCCTCTTCTTCTAGCATGATTCCTTATGGTAAAGAAAGTAAATTCTACTCCTTAAATGATCTACTCCTTGATTGTACTTGGATTTCCTAGTATAGAAGTTGGTCTATATACTTCCTTGATTGTACTTGGATGTCCTAATATAGAAGTTGTTCTATATACTTCCTTGATTGTACTTTGGATGTTTAAATTGGAAGTTGCTATAATCCATTCCCTTGATAAAAATTGGATTTTCAAAAGTAAAAGTGTTTTACTTGAAGTACTTAGAGTCTTAAAAAGGAAGTGATTTCCTAATCTCTTGGATAGTGCCTTAGTTCCAAAACCTAAAGGTTGTTATAATAGCTTTATGGGAAGTTAGTTATAACGACTTTAGGGGAGTCAAAGGAGTGATTTACTAAATTGATTTAAAAGAGGAGAAATGACATGATTTAAAGGGAAGTAACTTGTTTTAAAGGTGTGAGTTACTTGGGATTTAAAAGTATAAGCTACTTGATTTCTAAAGATAAGAGACTTGATTTCTAAAGTTAAGAAACTTGATTTGAAAGTATATGATACTTGGTTTTAAAAGTATAAGTCTCTTGGTTATAAAAAGAATGAATTGTCTAATACATAAAGAATTATAACGGCCTTATGGGAAGTTAGTTATAACGACTTTATGAAAGGTTAAAAGAGTGGTCTATTTTGATTGATAGGTGTGAGTTGCCTAGGTTGTGAAATTAGAAGTTACTTGGTTTCAAAGCCTTGAAATGAATTTCTAAAGGTGTAGTAACTTAATTTGAAAATAGACATGCCTTGATACTACGGGTGTTAGTATCTTGGGGTTTTATATAAAAAAGAGTCTTTTGAAAATAATGGACGTACGTAGTACTTTGGCTTGTTTAAATGAGAATTATTCTATTTGTGTCTTGATAGTACTTTGACTTGTTTAAATGAGAATTATTCTATTTGTGCCTTGATAATACTTTGGCTTGTTTAAATGAGAATTATTCTATTTGTGCTTTGATAGTACTTTGGCTTTCTTAAATAAGAATTACTCTTGGTTTGTGAAAAAAAGAAGGCATGGTAATTGTCTTGGTTTATGTAAAAAGGAAAGACATGGTAATTGTCTTGGTTAGTGTAAAGACATGGTATTGTCTTGATTTATGTAAAAAGGAAAGACATAGTAATTGTCTTGGTTTGTGTAAAGGCATGGTATTGTCTTGGTTTGTGTAAAAAAAAAGGCATGGTATTGTCTTGGTTTGCTAAAATGATGGTTTATTCATTTTATAAATAAAGGTCAAGAATGGTTTGCTTGCATATGGGTTGCTCATATAGACATTCGTGCAAGTGTCATATTTCCACATCTACGCCCCTTCATAAAGCGGTAGCAACTCGTTCAAGAGATATCACGGAGTAGCTCACGTGGTGTGAGTGGTACACTCGCGTGGCCTGATAGACTCGCGGGTTAAATTCTGGGATATAAGTCATGGATTAGCTATCCGTGATGCGAGTATCGTGTACCGATGACTCATTCGCGTCCACGTGACTATGCGTGAAATAGTCCATCATGTGAAATAGTCCTATGATAGTTTGCATTATAATACAGAGGTGGTTGACTTCGACATCGCACGACCTTCATGTTTTGAAACGGTAGTGATTTCATTAATGAAAGGGTGCAGTGTGTTTATGATTTAAAGTGGAACAGTTGGTCTCATTGTTAAAAACATAACTTAAAAGATAAAGATGATTGTATTACTCTCATGTTTGCAAGGTTCAGTGTGCTGTTGTTTTGAGTTATCATACTTGCTTCCTGTTATATGTGGATCGTGTGATCTCCTTTACTGATTTATTGTTTCATATACTTGGTACATTCTTCGTCAACCCCTTTCTCAGCCGCGTTTCATGCCGCAGTTTAGGTATCGCTAGCTTGGTGATCTGCAGGTGTAGGACCCTTGATCAGAGTTTTGGATACCTACATCTGTTCAGGAGCTTATCATTTTGGTATAAATCATTCAGCATGTGCTTTTGTACGATTATGCGCGGGGCCTTGTCGCCATAGTTCAAGAAACTCTTAGAGGTCTGTATTCATATGTGGGATTGGACTCGTGTACAGTGTAGTACTTCTTGATTATGCATATTATATGGCAGCCTTGTCGGCTCTGCCCTTGTATGTTCGTTGGTTTTTAAAAAAAAGAGGTGTTATTTAGTTTCGCGGTTTACTTGTGTCATTTCGGTAGGAAGGTGCCCAGGTAGGGCACCAGTCACGGGCCCGGGGTTCGGGTCGTGACACAGGTCACCGATAAGGAGACACATGTGACTCAAGTGGTAGATCGGTCGTCGGGGTCTCAAATCGGGGTTGATAAAGGTGAGAACTCAGAACTCAACTCTTACGGCAGTAAGGGAGAGGTGTCTGCACACATTGGGCCACCACGGGTTCAAATTGAGGCTGGTACAGATGGTGAAGTGTCGGTTTTTCATGAGGGCCAGTCTACCGGGGCACAAACCGAGGATGGTACAGGTGGTGAAGTGTCGGTTTTTCATAGGGGCCAGTCTACCGAGGCACAAACCGGGACTGGTACAGGTGGAGATGTATCGTATATTCAGGGGGCAGCCTACCGGGGTATAAACCGAGGCTGGTACAGGTCTGCATGCAACTCAGAACTCCAGCAAAATTGGAGTACATTTGGTTAGCCAGCCTGCGGGCACCTAAACCGGGGCTGGCACAGGTGGAAAGTGCCAGTTATTGATAATGGGGATGGAACTTCGAGAGAAAAACCTGCGGGGACACAGGCCGACGCCAACACTAGTGCGTAGAATACTTCTGCTATGCAATCCGTCGTTACCCTGGACGACTTGTTCACCAAAGTTGGGGAAAATGGCAAAACAGCTCCCAAACTTAAGAATACCATCTTGCCTCTTGGAAAGGCTATGATTACCAGGGCCCGAAATCCCAAGCATAAGTTAAGGTCAACCCGAAAACGATGATATCCCGGAAGCTCGCCCCGAGGCTTATCGAGATGATTATCGCCTCCTGGAATATAAGGGGCCTGCATGACCCCTCTAAAAGGGATGAGATTTGCGATCTCGTCCAGAAGGAGAACATTGATCTTTTTTGTATCATCGAGTCAAAGCTCAACGCTTTAAAACTCGAGCGTTTTATGAACTACGCTAGACTACGTGGCTGGGCTTTCACTCATAACTTTAACTATCATCCGGCAGGAAGAATTTTCATCATTTGGAACCCAACCAAGGTTACACTCACCACGGTTGAATCTGGTCCCCAAGCTATTCACTGTAGCGTGACATGCAGGATCTCCCATAAATCCTTCCATGCCTCGTTTATCTATGGTCTTCACTCAATTATTGCTAGACGACCGTTATGGCTCTCTTTGCGGAATTACAGACAGAACTTGAACCATCCTTGGTTTCTCTTAGGCAACTTCAACACCGTCATGAAGAGTGATGAAATATACAATATGGGCCAGATCACTAATTATGACATCAAGGATATTGTTAAATGTTGTAGTGACATCGGACTTACGGACCTCCCGCCGTCTGGTTGCCATTACACTTATTTCGTCAATAATAAAATGAGCAAACTTGATAGGGCCATAGTTAATTCCATCTGACTGAATGATGGATGGTTGGGTCATGCGAATTTCACCCTACCTGGAAAATGCTCGAACCACTCTCCCTGCGTTGTTTCTTTATTTGATCAACAGGGAACCCACAATCACCCTTTCAGGTTTTTCAACATGTGGACTACGCACATAGATTTTGGAAACATCGTTTTGGACAACTGGTCCAGTAACTGCTGGGGTTCTACCCAGTACATTCTCTGTCGAAAACAATCTGATCTGAAATGGTCTCTTAAAAGGCTAAATGACAAGAACTTTTCACACATATCTTCTCGTATTAAGAGGGCCAAGGATGAGCTGGTTGTTGCTCAAGCATATGGTATGGCTCACCCGCATGACACCGACAAGAAGGATCAGATTGTTTACCTTAGGCATATTGTTATTCAACTAGGGGATGCAGAGAGGAGCTTCCTTAAGCAGCTAGCCAAATGCAAACATCTCAAGAATAGCGACCGTTGCACCAAATTTTTTCATTCTATGATTAAACGGAATAGATCCAGGAATTTCATTGCAATTATTACTAAGAACAACGACTCCCTCACAACTTCCGTCGAACAAGTTGCTAATGAATTTTTCAGTTATTACAAGGGTCTGCTTGGTACTAGGGGTAACTGTATCCCTATTGACAGTGGGGTTATTGCGGCAGGCTACTTCCTCTCTCGTGAACAAGGGGATGATCTAATTCGTCCTATTACTGATGTAGAAATCAAAGGTGCCCTTGTCGGTATGGGGGGTGACAAGGCCCCAGGGCCTGACAGCTTCACTTCGGCCTTCTATAAGAAGTCTTGGGACATTGTGGGGAAGTATTTCTGCGATGCGGTAAAGGAGTTCTTCTGTTCGGGCCAGCTTCTCAAGAAAATTAATCATACTATTATCGCCCTTATCCCCAAAGCCCCCCATTGCTCAACGGTGGGTGATTACAGGCCGATTTCATGCTGCAATATCATTTACAAGGTCATTACCAAAATCATTTCCTCAAGGATTGAGACGGTTCTGACATACATTATTGATCACGCTCAATCAGCCTTCGTCCATAGTAGGAGCATGATTGAGAAAATCCATCTTGCTCAAGAGCTCTTACGTAGCTATAATCGTAAGAGGATTTCGCCGCAGTGCATGATGAAGGTTGACCTTAGGAAAGCTTTTGACTCGGTTGACTGGGATTTCTTGAAGGATGTCCTACTTGGGCTCAATTTCCCGGAAAGCTTCGTCAAGCTCATCATGGAATGTATCACTACTACGTCATACTCAGTTTCGATCAATGGCAGTATCTATGGCCACTTCAAATGCCAGAAAGGTCTAAGACAGGGAGACCCTCTTTCTACTTCTCTCTTTGTCATTTACCTTGAGTATTTTTCTAGACTGATTAAGATGTCCTCTCTTGACAGGGAATTCAACTATCATCCGAAATGCGGAAGCTTACTGCTCGGGCCTAAACTTCAATGCTCTTAAGTCCAATATGTACACTACTGGTATTCCGGAAGAAAAATTGATCGAGATCAAGGGGATAACTAATTTTCAGAACGGCACCTTGCCGTTTCGCTACTTAGGAATTGCCTTGGATGCTAGTACCCTTAAAGTCATCCATTATGAGCCCCTCATTAATAAAGTAACTTCTTATATTAACGCTTGGACCAGCGCCATTCTCTCCTATGCGGGGAGAAAGAGCTCATCAAATCGGTTATGCAGGGCGTCGAATGCTTCTGTCTTTCCATCATGCGCATTCTGTCGATATTTTGTGATAAGATTATTAGACTTTGTAGGGTCTTCCTTTGTCGTTCGAATCATCCACATATTTCCTGGAAATCATGCTGCCTCCCTAAAACTGAGGGAGATTTAGGCTTCAGGGATATCCGCACTTGGAATCATTCTTTATTAGCCAAGTGTCTTTGGAACATTCATGAGAAAAAATACACGTTTTGGGTTCGTTGGATTCACCACAAATACTCAACCAACTGTGATATTTGGTCGTGGGAGGCTAAGAAGGGCGACTTCGCCCTTATCAAGCATCTTATTCGGATTCGTGACCAGATTATTGAACGGGTTGGGTCTCATGCTCTTGCGGTCGACACCTTCAATGCGCAACGTGACAACAATGGTATCAGTGGTACGCAGACGGCTTATGAATTCTTCATAATTCGGGGGGTTAAAGCTTATTGGTCGAAGGACTTCTGGAATCCATGCATATTGCCTAAACATTTCTTCATCCTTTGGCTAGGCATCACCAAAAAGTTGTGTACCAAAGACAAAATTACTTACATCGACACCACTCGGGTGTGTGGGTTGTGCGGTAGGGACGACGAGTCCATACCTCATTTGTTCTTCACCTGCGTCTCTTCCACATTCATCTGGAAGCGGATTAGGAACTGGTTGGGCATCACCAGAACCATGAGCACCATTGATAGTGCGCTGAAGTATATTAGAAAGGAGGGGCGCAGAACGGGTTGGCAGGCTAAGGCTAAAAGAACATCGCTTGCAACCACCGTCTACCATATTTGGATGGAACGCAACAAAGTGATCTTCGACGGATCCATATTGGATAAGGAGGCCCTCGTCGTCAAAATCAAAACTGTTGTCTATTCTATTTTGTTTTTTTATTTCCGCAATTTACTTCTTGTTTTGAACATTTGGCCCTAGGCAATAATTCACACTAGCAGCATAACGCTAGGCGCTCTTCCCTTACCATGGGTTTGTCCAATTGGGTTTACCATGATAAGGGTTTACGGAGGTTGCGGCTGCAACCTTATGTCGGTTTTTGACATAAGGGATTGACGAGGGTCGACCTGTATTGGCTCTCTTGACTTCCCGACTTGTGGGATTCGCTTGAGTTTTGATTATGACGCAAAAGAATCAAATGACTACCCGACTT
The DNA here is from genome assembly GCA_029844215.1 of Przewalskia tangutica. Lineage (NCBI taxonomy): Eukaryota > Viridiplantae > Streptophyta > Magnoliopsida > Solanales > Solanaceae > Przewalskia > Przewalskia tangutica. Next base: position 54,935 of record JAQGDG010000384.1, read on the forward strand.
GTGGGATGTGCATTTTGATTCTTAGCATCATAAAGCCTTCATGGGTCCTCTTGACTACCCGGTCTGTGGGTTCAGTTTGAGTAATATGTTTGACGTTAATGAATATTGTGACTACCCGACTTGTGGAATATGCACGATATTCCTAGCGTCACCCATATCTTTGTCCGTGGGTTCGCCTCCGGTTGATGCTGGTTACTTTATACACTTTTTACTGTTACACCAAAAAAATATCATTGTCACTTGGCAGAAAATTATTAAGGCAATCTAATAAGAGGAGACAAAAAGGGAAGGTCCACATTACGACCAAATCACCGATAGATTATTGCACCTGTACATTGTGCTACCTCAATAATGAATATTGCCGTCCTCGGCACCCCTTTATATTTTTTACCACTCCATCTGTCGGTGCTTCGCCTTCCAATCGTTTCTACTTAGGTTTTGTTATTTTCTTTTGAGAAAATCTGTCCTTTCTCCTTTCTTCCACCATAAGGTCTTCTTTCTAATCACACCTTCAAAAAGAAATTACTCCATCCATTTTAATGTGTTTGTTTGTTTTGATTTGATAGTGAGGTTAAAAAATTAAAGTAGATTTTTAGATTTTGTGATCTTTAATTAAATAAACATACTCCCTCCCGTCCTAATGTTCTTTTGTATACTTTGTTTATCTTATTTATCTGCGTTAGTTAATGCTTTTTTTTCATAATATTTTATCATGAATTATTCGCTTTTGTTACTCTCATTTTCATACTGCTTCATATTTTTTGTCCGACTGTTTCTCTTGCTTTGTTGGTGCTTATGTTTTTTCTTGAGCCGAAGGTCTTTCGAAAATAGTCTCTCTACTTACAAAGACAGTAGAGAGAAACAAATCAGTTCCCCAATCTAAGGATCGGGAAGGCCAAGAAAGGACACTGTACCAATTTTTTCTAAAGCTCAATAGTATAATTTTGTTACCAAATTAAAGCAATTCTTATTTGACATACTCGAAGCATTTTGTAAATTCACTGTTTATATTGTGTTAAGGACAACCCTCCTGACTTATGCTACCTAGACGTAGATTAATTGAAATTCAAAATTCCATCATGAATTAGTTAGGTTTCAACTCCACTCAAACCCAATCTAAAGTCCTCGAGTTCCAACACCACCAAAACAAGTCGTAAATGATATTATGACTTGTACAAAGTTTTCGAAAATAAAATTAAGTGATTTAACCATAAATAAGAGGTTGGGTTGTAATTAAAGTCAAAATAATTGAAAAGTCAACCCTCAGATTAAGGGTTTAAAAACTAAAATAAATGATGTTTTTGTGGGTTACAATGAATGTACGAAAATAGTATACAACTACTACTAATGTTTCGAAAGGATAAATAATAATGAATTACAATACAATAGGCTTGAAGCCTAACAAGAGTTATGACAACAACAACTTTTGAGGTCTTGATCTTCGTTCTTGAATCAATCTTGGAGTCTTGGATCTTTGGATTTTCGTTCCACTGCAGCAAGCCCTTTGATCTTTATAACCTAAAACCAAAAGACACTAAATCTGGTAGTGTTATAAGGGCACTGCTGAGTCGAGTGATATTCACTCTGTCTTTAAGACATTATTGCCCCATATATATCATTTTACGGTGATGGACAACTGTCTCCCAAGATAAAACAACAACTAACAAATGAGCAAAAGAAACTCAAGTGTTTCTGAAGAAGAACCTTCGAGTGTGTGAAAGTATGCTAGAGAGGAAGAAGTTCAGAAAAATCTGAACTAAACAAGAGTGAAGTGTGTTCTACAATTGAGCCAAAGGCATCAATTTATAGTGTGTGTAAGATGACATCTCATCTAGCCAACTAATGACAATTGTTGAGTGTATATATATATATATATATATATATATATATATATATATATACACTTTTTGAGTCTTTTTTAGTTAGTATTTTTCTCCTTTTCTTTGTGTTTCGTATAGTGTTATGGTTGTTTTTCTTCATTTTGAGTCACAGCGGTCCTAAGGGAGAAAATACCGAAATAAGGATGAAATGACTAATTTGGAAGACAAAAATGCATATCTGGTCACAAGAAATAAGTCAAAGAAGCCCTGAAAAGCCCGGAAAATAATTTAAACAAAATTACACTGTCAACTGCACGGGGTCTATGATCGGTGTATTTTATATACACCTTTTGAGTCAGTTTTAGTTAGTCTTTGGTCCCATTTTGCACATATAAGTGTCGTGTTAGGATAATTTTTCTTTCTTTTGAGTCAAAGTGGTTAAAATGGCCAAATGGCGGTAAAGGAGCAAAAAGAGGGCAAAAGAGGAGATGCGGAGCGAAAAGAGAAAGTGGCGAGCGAGGCAAAAATCCGGACGCACGCGGCCTCCTGCGATCAGCGGGGCGCGTCGCCATTCGTGAGAGGAGCTGCGGCTTCGGCCGCGGCGCTCGACGGCAATGCAGGGCGCGCGCTAAACATCCGAAAGCCACCTGATGGTGCGGCGCCACGCATGCGAGATATCGGGCGCGGCGCCAAAACATCGACGGATTGCAGAACTTCCGCCGCGCGGCTATGCGGCGCGGCAACGCGGAAAAATTAGGTCTTTTGCCCAAATCGCGAGCGAAGGAAAGAAGGAGGCGTTTTAAACTATAAAAGGAGAACCACTGGCGGTTTTCAAGGTTCCTTCGCTAACTCAAGATTTTGGCTTGGAGATTGGATACCATTAACTGAGTACTTTCTTTTCCTTTGCTTTACTTTATTTTCCGTTTTGTATGATGAACATGGAATTAGTTCTTGTCATGTCACTGGCTAGAACTAATTCTCTTATAGGCTTTCTATGTTGAATTTCTTGAAACTTATGCTATAAATTAATGCACGCTTATGGTTGTTTTTCTTATTGAGAGATCTATCCAATAATTGAGTTGAATTCTTGGTAACTAATTGACAACTAGTTATCACTATATGATTTCTAATCAGTTCGAAAAGGATTGTGAATATCTTTGTAAGTTGGGTGACAGCTTGAATTGGGGATGAAAATACCTCAATTAGTTTTGTAAGCGTTGATGAGAGGCTTAACAACCCTAATTTTGCGCATTGTGCGTAATGATCAACTAGGTTTTGTTCTTAATCCTCCTATAAAGTTACCCTTATCACCGAAGGTAGGTAAGGAACGATCTGGGTTAGTGTTTATATAACTAACGAGTATAAAAGCGATTTCAGAAACCGCTTCTCCAAGAAGAATACCATAAGTAATGCATTAGTAAGTAGCATAAGCGGATAGTGAGGATACATGCCCCTATTCTCATCACATCCAAGTAATTCTTTATATTTAAATATCTTTCATAATTCTTAGTCATAAACCAAACAATCAACTATTAATTCACCAAATAGATACTAGAAAATAGATAGTTGGTACTTGAACCCTAATCCTGAGGGCGATATTCGGTCTTATCTAAGACTATACTACTTGATACGATAACGCACTTGCGTTTTAAAGTGTGTGCATCTTCCGCATCGATCTACAAGGCTAATTTGCGTGTTGCTCGGATGTAGACGCCAGTGGTGAAGGACCGCGACACTTGGAGTGAAGAGTCGCAGACGATCAATTTTTCTAGCGTCGCGACGGCGATGCGGGAATTTTGAGAAAATGGGCCGAATTTCAGTCAGAAACAACTCAGAAATGGTTTTGGGACAAGTATAAATAGAAAGTCTTGGCTCATTATTCAAGGACCAGAAGCAGATTTAGAGCATAAGGATTATTGCAATTCCAGTTCTTCTTTGTTCTTCAATAGTAGAGTATGTATGAGATTTTTTTAGTTTGTAATTCCTTTATTATGAACTAATTACTTTGTTAGGATTTTAAGCCGGATTCACTTGAACCTCTCATTATGATATTAATGATATAGTTTGATTTCTTCTTCCATGTTATTGAAATCTATTCAACTTGTAATGATTGTTTGATAATTAATTGGCCATTAATTGTCATAACTTATATGATTTCGAATCGATATATGAAAACGGAGATTTGAATATGCTATAGTTGTTTAGACATAGGTTAAAATCGTGGACGAAAGTACTCCGATACTTGTGTAGTGTTTAAAATTATTGTTCTTAATCCTCCTGTGTGGTAAAACTTATCATAGAAATATAGAAAGTTTATGTATAAGGTTGAGTTTTTATATGTCCTAACCGGAATATATAACAGATTAGTTAACATGCTATCTCAATAGGAAGAAGAAGGAAGACTAGGTATTAATGGAATAATATGGTGGATAGTTGATGAAAGTGAGAATCCCTAACCTTTCCCAATACGTTATTCTAGTTTGTGATTACTGTCCATATCTTTACTGCATTATTAGATTAATAACTTTATAAAATTTTCGATAACCAAATAGAAACTAAAAATCAGACTATAGGTAATTGACAAGTTAATCCCTGAGGACGATAACTCGGTCTTACAGATTTTTATTACTTTAGCGATACGTACACTTGCTTAAGCATAAGAAATATCGCGAACAACAATCAAAACCATATAATGACACTTATTGAGGGGTTATAATTCAGCCAAATAATGGCTGAATTCAAGTGCCAAGTAATGGAGGTTCAATGCTCCAAAACCAGCCCAAAAGTCAAAATATTTTCGTTATCCATCGACCATTCTGCCTCCGAAGCGTCGCGACCCTGCCTTGGAGGCGCCAAACTTCCAGTGACTGAAAAGTAATCAAGCGCCGATGCGGGAATTTTAAGAAAATTGGCCGAATTTCAGTCAGAAACCCTAAGACTCAGAAAGGGTTTTGGGACAAGTATAAATAGAAAGTCTTGGCTCATTATTCAAGGACCAGAAATCACCTCTTGAGAGCAGATTTGGAGCTTAAGGATTATTGTAATTCCAGTTCTTCTTTGTTCTTCAATAGTAGAGTATGTATGGGATTTTTTTAGTTTGTAATTCCTTTATTATGAACTAATTAGTTTGTTAGGGTTTTAAGTCGGATTCACTTGAACCCCTCATTACGATATTAATGTTATAGTTTGATTTCTTCTTCCATGTTATTGAAATCTATTTAACTTGTAATGATTGTTTGATAATTAACTGGCCATTAATTTTCATAACTTATATGATTCGAATCGATAGCTGAAAAGGGAGATTTGAATATGCTAGTTGTTTAGACATAAGTTAAAATCGTGGACGAAAGTACCCCGATACTTGTGTAGTGTTTAAGGTTATTGTTCTTAATCCTCATGTGTGGTAAAACTAATCATAGAAATATAGAAAGTTTCTGCATAAAATTGAGTTTTTATATGTCCTAACCGGAATATAGAACAGATTAATTAACCTGCTATCTCAATAGGAAGAAGAAGGAAGACTAGTTATTAATGGAATAATAGGGTGGATAGTTGATGAATGTGAGAATCCCTAACCTTTCACATACGGTAACTCGGTCTTACAGATCATATGGGTGCACAAAACATATGATTCAATTCTATGATTCATATCCATTGGTGACTTCAACCAGACTGTCAAAATACCTCACAAGTGAGTTTGGTTTAGACCAGTCCGTTAAACGTCTTAGAAATCCCAATTCCTAATATGTCATCTGCAAAACCCATATCATTCATATCAAAATATTGTTTCAACATACTCTTAGTCTCTAGAATTAATCTAGGACTTCTCCCTGTGATCAACATGTCGTCTACGTAAAGGTACATCATGACGAACGAGTCAGAATTACCGCCGTGTAGACATTTGTCACACTCATCAATGGAGAAACCCTTCGATAGTAAAGTACTATCAAGGTTTTCGTGCCATTGCTTCGGGGCCTGTTTTAGCCCGCACAGAGATTTGACAAGTCGACAGAATTTCTTCTCTTCCCTGGAACCACATACCCTTCAGGTTGTTCTGTATTACTTTCTTCTTCCACTTTCGGACTTTTGGTTTTCCAACTGTTTACTTTCTAACTCGAGAGTCAATGTTTCTATAGTCAGATTCATTGTTTATGTTTTATCTGAAACCTACATGACCAAAAGGTAAATATTTCAGGGACCAACAAGGAAGTTCAGTAAAAAGCCCAACAGTCCACTAAACCAACTCCCCGATTAGAAAGGATGTCTCAATCATCCATGTCACGCAAGACTGTAATGACCCTGGATGTTAAGCTATTCACAGTGGAGCACATGCCCAAGTAGCCGATGCTTTATACTTATCAGTAGATCCATCTATTTTGTACTCAATTTGAGTATCCACTTTTACAACCCAAAGGTTCTTTTCCCGGAGGAAGATCAACCATCACACAAGTGTGTTTCTATTTGATGGAGTCTATTTCTCTCTTTTAGCTTCTTTCCAAAGCAGATCTTGTGGAGATGGCACTTTTTCGTTAATTATCCATGGTTTATATTCAACTATATAAGCTAGAAGGTCTGGCAGAAGTCTTTGCCCCCTCTTTGCTCTGTCTCAGATCAACACATAGAATCCCTGAGTTCTGTAGATCTGGAATATTACGTTTCGGATAGTCAGCAACTTTCGAGTCCTATAGATCTAGAGTGTTTAGTTCCGGACAATCCGACACTCGCGGGTTCTTGTTAACCACGAGCAATTACTACTTTTTTCTTCTCAAGGAAAGTTATCTTCAAAGAATTCAACATTCTTTGACACCAAGATGTCATATGCACTACTGTTATTTGCAGATCCAGTGAATATGCAATCTATAGTCTTAGGTCCAACTTGACCTGTTTCGCTATTCCAACCTCTACCAATACACACATATTACAACATCTATAAATGGGATTCTTTCCACGTTTCACATGGAGGGTTATCCTTACCCTTATGCGGAGTTCTATTGAGAATCGCATTAGCGGTAAGGATCGCCTTGCCCCACATATCTTGGGCGTACGGATATGCGCTTGGCTAACACCGTTAGATCGAGGTGAGTAAGGAGCAGTCATTTAATGAACGATATTTCACATTCCCCCCTATCCTCAATCCGTAGGATTTTCAACTTCTGCTTTGTAGCGCTTATCCGCTTCAACAACTTCATCTTTGCTTTTCAACAAACAAAGGAACCAGTACGTTATACTATCATCAATGAAGATCACAACATACTTTTCTCCCCCATCTATTTGTATAAGTTTTAAATCACCCATGTAGGTGTGACTGAGTTATAGAGGAGCGGTGTTTCTTTCGCTATTCCTTTGATGGAATCGAAAGGTAATTTTTCCTTTTCGGCTACCTCACATTCATTTTGAGGGTTTATGTCGACATAAGGCAATAATCTCAACTTAGTTAGCTTTTGAACGACTTTCTATTTAACGTGTCTTAATCTATAATTGCATAGATGCACGGATTAAAAATATATTATCCATTTGGATACAGTCTTACTGTACCACTCTTAGTTATTACAGACCCGTTGGACCAGTCTCAACCCAGCTTGACCAACAACGTCCTTGAAACCAAGTTTGAGACATGTATCACCTCTTGTTAGAATGATTCCATTCCCTGAAGTCCTTTGAGGACAACCTCTTCAACTCTTTTTACTTTGGAGTTGGCGTTACTTTACATGAAGAACCTCTTGCCCGTTGTTAGGGCATAACCGGATCATATGTGATCAAGATACTCTGGCCCACTCCAGTTGCCTTGGCAGACTGAGTGTCCAATTTATTTTCTGCCTTCCTTTTAGCATTCATATCATTGAAGATCTGGAAACTCTGGCCCACTCCAGTCGCCCGTAGGCTTTGTATGACTGAGTGTCCACTACTATCATTCAAAAGACGGATCTTCTGTCAGAAATGGTGACAGCTTTGTCTCTAGTCCTCTAGTCCTTGTCTTTAGTCATCTAGTTATCTTCCCTTGTGATTGGTGCCGAGGGAAATTCCTGGAGCTTACTTAGGATTGTCCATAAATCCAATTTATTACAACCTAAGTCCATATCTTTTAAACCGTTGTTTACAATAGTCCAATTTTTAAACGTGAAGGAAAGATAGATTAAACTTCTGATTTTAAGGCGTAAGGAATATATGGAAACCACTCTCATATTTATAACCTTGCTTTATTCTTTTAATCAGACATCTTTTAATCAGACATCTTTTAATCTCATTATTAACAAGAAAGAATAGTTAACTCATACCTCTTGGATTCTGCCCCACATCAGTCCCTTTGTTGGATTGCGTGTCCAAATTCTCCTTACCATAATTGGGACAAATATTCTGCTGCAAGATAAAACCACATCTTCAGCCTTCTCCTCTTGTCCAAGTTGACATCCTTCACCTCTCGTGGGCCCTTGCTTCCACCACACTCGGAAGTGGTGACAACAACTCTTCCTTTATCCTTAGCCTTTCTAGAATGACTATCAACAGTATCTTGAAGTTCAGCATCAGATCCAGAGATCCCACCTTTGACTGAGATAGATTTGTAACTGTCGTCAAAGAGAGAGCCAAAACTAGGACCAGATTTGAAACCTTTGTTATTGACAGAGACAATGTTAAAACTGTTAACAGAACTATTTTCAAAAAGAAAACCACAGCCAGATTTGAGATCATATCGGCTGACATACATCTTTCTATCACTAGTACAAATAATATCTTAAGATTTTGGGTTACAATGGATGTACGGGAATAGTATACAACTACTTCTAGTGCTTCAAAAGAACAAAGAATAATGAATTACAATACAATAGGCTTGAAGCATAACAAGAGTTGTGACAACAACAAGCTTTTGAGGTCTTGATCTTTGTTCTTGAAACAATTCTTGGAGTCTTGGATCTTTGGATCTTCGTTCCACTGCAGCAAGCCCTTGATCTTTATAACCTGAAACTAAAAGACACTAAATCTGGTAGTGTTACAAGGTCGCTGTTGAGTCGAGTGATATTCACTCTGTCCTTAAGACATTATTGCCCCGTATATATTCTTTTACGATGATGGGCAACTATCTCCCAAAATAAAACAACAACTAACAAATGAGCAAAAGAAACTCAATTGTTTCTCAAGAAGAACATTTGAGTGTGTGAAAGTATGCTAGAGAGGAAGAAGTTCAGAAAAATCTGAACTAAACAAGAGTGAAGTGTGTTCTACACTTGAGCCAAAGGGCCTCAATTTATAGTGTGTGTAAAATGACCTCTCATCTAGCCAACTAATGACAATCAAGACCATGTAATGACACTTAATGAGGGGTTATAATTCAGCCAAATAATGGCTGAATTCAAGTGCCAAGTAATGGAGGTTCAATGCTCCAAAATCGGCCCAAAAGTTAGAAACTTTTCGTCATCCGTCGACCATTCTTCCTCCGAAGCGCCGCGGCCCTGCTTGGGAGGTGCCGCTGCGCCAAACTTCTGAACAGTAATCAAGCGTCGCTACGCTGGCTGGAGGCGCTGTGGTGCGCCGTCTCCGACGGTGTTGCGCCGCAACCCTTCACGGCTCCGCAATGATTTTGGACTCGTTTCATCTTTTACACATCATACATTTCTTCCTTCATTTACCAACGTGGAACACATGTCATTTAACCAATGACTTCCATCATTTCATGTCTCAAATGTTTACTCACGTACCAATATCTCTTTCACTAATGAAATTTACGATAATTGGCACTACGTGTGCATGTGTGTGGAAACGACGTTTCCGACATGCGAGACCTCAATTGTTAGAGTCATAAATAATGGGTTAAACTTAATTCCACATTAGTAAATTTTCAATAATTTTTTTATTTACTCACTCAATCAAGAGTGAAATTCCGTAATTATATATATATTTTTATAATTAGCATTATATTTACCAGAAAAAATATTTACACAATTTAGGATAAAAAACCTAGTGTTGGACATGAGCCCCAACATCTAGTGCAAAATCACTTCAGAACAACTACATCTTCAAAAAAATCAGTAAATAATTAAACCCAATTGAATAAAAAAAAAGTGAATAATTAAATTCAATTGAAATAAGTCTATAAAAAAATTAACATATCAATTAGTTATAAAAAATACATTAAATAATTAAACCCAATTGAATTTTTAAAAAAATGAATAATTAAACCAAATTGAAAAAAGTCGATCAACAATTAAAAAATGTTTAGAGAAGCACTTTTTGGAGAAGCACTTTTTGGAGAAACACTAAATTGGTGTTTCTCATTCTCTTCCATTGTAGAAACACTTTTTGACTTTTTAAAAAAAATATTTCTACTTCTTGATAAGTATGTGTTTGACCCAAAAAATGTTTCTCAAGTTGAGAAACATTTGCAAAAGCTTGGCCAAACACATACCAAATAAAAACTTTACACACTCCGTCAGTTACAAACGAAACCTATTTAACTTGACACAAAATTAAAAAAAGAAGTAAATATTTCTAAATTAAATTAAAATAGAAAAAATTAAAACGTGATAAATAAAAAAAGGTTATATAAAGTAATAAATTAATAGTGTGTTTTCCCGCCTTGCCTTCCCTAATTCCCAAGCAAAAGAATATCATTGTCACTTGGCAGAAAAATTATTAAGGCAATCTAATAAGAGGAGACAAAAAGGGAAGGAGGGAAGGTCCACAGTACGACCAAATCACCGATAGATTATTATTATTATTTTTTTTTTTAATAATTCAGGTCTCGGGGTGGTCTTAAGATGCATATCGCTAATCTTGCACAAGTATTGTTCAGGCTCCGGGCGATGGAACCCGCCCTTAGCCGCCATTATCGGGTAAATCGCAGGATGTGCACCCCGCATTCAGTGTCTGATCGCTACCAACGGATCAATCTTCTGGTGCCACTTCGCGGAGGAGGGGAGGATCATCCCACACTGCAACATGCCCGCGCGGTTAAGCTACCAGATTTTAATACGAGATATATGCCCCGAAGAACGTATCCGGAGGGGATCAAACTTGCAACCTGAAGGCTGCAAACTTTATCTTCAGCCAACAGGCCGATCCCTCTAGATAATCACCGATAGATTATTGCACCTGTACATTGTGGTACCTCAATAATGAATATTGCCGTCCTCGGCGCCCCTTTATATTTTTTACCACTTCATCTGTCGGTGCTTCGCCTTCCAATCGTTTCTACTGAGGTTTTGTTATTTTCTTTTGAGAAAATCTGTCCTTTCTCCTTTCTTCCACCATAAGGTCTTCTTTCTAATCACACCTTCAAAAAGAAACATCCGTTTTAATTTATTTGTTTGCTTTGATTTGATAGTGAGGTTAAAAAACTAAAGAAGATTTTTAGATTTTGTGATCTTTAATTAAATAAATATACTTCCTTCCGTTTTAATGTTTTATCGTGTATTTTGTTTATCTTATTTATCTGTGTTAGTGCTTCTTTTTCATAATATTTTATCATGGCTTATTCGCTTTTGTTACTCTCATTTTCATACTGCTTTAAATTTTTTGTCTGTGGGTCTGACTGTTTCTCTTGCTTTGTTGGTGCTTATGTTTTTTCTTGAGCCGATTGTCTTTCGGAAATAGTCTCTCTACTTACCAAAGCAGAGATAAGGTCTACGTACACTCTACTCTCCTCAGACCACGTTGTGAGATTTCACTGAGTATGTTATTGTTGTTGTTGTACTCCTCCGGTCTCAATTTATGTAGCATTATGTTCTTTTTAGTATGTTTCAAAATGAATGTCACATTTTCTTATTTGGCAATTCTTAATGACATATCTCTAGTTTACTCTTGTTTGGTTTCACTTAATTTTATGAATGTATTTAATATTGTGAAGAAATGTCAATAACAATAGGCACTAAAGTAAGAGAAAATTGGTAAACATAACAATTAAAGTCTTCTCTTATTTTTAAACTCCGTATCAGTGCCACATAAATTGGAACGAAGTGAGTAAAATGTATATGTCATTTAATCATGTCGTCTTAAACATTTTGTAAATTCACTGTTTATAGTGTGTATAGGAGGACCCTCCTGACTTATGCTACCTAGACGTAGATTAATTGAAATTCAAAATTCCAACATGAATTGAATTAGTTAGGTTTCAACTCCACTCAAACCCAATCTAAAGCCCTCGAGTTCCAACACCACCAAAACAAGTCGTAAATGATCTTATATGACTTGTACAAAGTTTTCGAAAATAAAATTAAGTGATTTAACCATAAATAAGAGTTGAGTTGTAATTAAAGTCAAAATCAATTGAAAAGTCAGCCCTCAGATTAATGGTTTAAAAACTAAAATAAATGATATTTTTTATTTACCCACTCAATCAAGTGTGAAATTCCGTATTTTTTTTGTAATTAGCATTTTATTTACCAGAAATAATATTTGTTAGAAATTTACTAATGTGGAATTAAGATTATCCCATTATTTATGACTCGAACAATAGAGGCCTCGCACGTCGGAAACGTCGTTTCCACACACGTGCACACGTAGTGCCAAATAAAGTAAATTTCATTAGTGAAAGAGATATTGATAAGTGAGTAAACGTTTGAGACATGAAATGATGGACGGTCGTTGGTTAAATGACATGTGTTCCACGTTGATAAATGAAGGAAGAAATGTACGATGTGTAAAAGATGAAACGAGTCAAAAATCTCCACGGAGCCGAGAAGGGCCACGGAGCTTGAGTGGCAGTTTAGTCACTGGAAGTTTGGCGCCGCGGCGCTTCAGAGGCAGAATGGTCGACAGAAGATGGAAAGTTTCTGACTTTTGGGCTGGTTTTGGAGCATTGATCCTCCATTACTTGACACTTGAATTCAGCCATTATTTGGATGAATAACACCTCTCAATAAGTGATATTACAGGGCCATTGATTGCCATTAGTTGGCTAGATGATAGGTCATCTTACACACTATAAATTTAGGCCTTAGGCTCAATTGAAGAACACACCTCACTCTTGTATAGTTCAGATTTTCTGACCTTCTTCCCCTCTAGCATATCTTTCACACACTGAAAGGTTCTTCTTGAGAAACACTTGAGTTTCCTTTGCTCTTTTGTTTAGTTGTTGTATCTTGGGAGACATTTGCCCATATCGTAAAAGGATATATACGGAGCAATAATATCTCAAGGACAGAGTGAATATCATGACTCAGCAGCGCAACTGTAACTTTGAATTAAGACTTCCCCCCGCTCATTAGATCTGAACCGCTGGTGAATTTGTCGGATAGAAAGATCTTTGTGAAACCGAATCAATTGTATTGGTTTCAGGCTATCAAGATCAAGGAGCTTGCTGAAATTGGAACAAAGATCCAAGACTCCAAGATTGATTCAAGAACGAAGATCAAGTACCCACAAGTTTAGTGTAGCCACAACTCTTGTTGACTACAAGATTGTTGTATTGTAATTCATCATTGTTTATCCTTTAGAAGCACTAGTAGTAGTTGTATACTATTCTCGTACATCCATTGTAACTTATAATCTTAAGACATTATTTGTACTAGTGCTAGAAAGATGTATGCCAGTAGATATGGTCCCAGATCTGGCTGTGGCTTTCTTGTTGAAACCAGTTATGTGGACAGTTCTATAAACAGTTCTAACACTGTCTCTGTCAACAAATCTGGTTCTAGTTTTGGATCTCTCTTTGACGAAAGCTACAGATATGTTTCCGTCAAAGAGGAGATATCTGTCTCTAATGATGAGCTTGAAGATACTGCTGATAGTCATGCTAGTAAGGCTAAAAGTCAAGGAAGAGTTGTTGTCACCACTCCCGAGAGTAGTGGAAACAAGCGCCCACGAGAGGTGGATGATATCAACTGGGACAAGAGGAGAAGGCTGAAGATACTGTTCAATCTTGTGGTAGAGGGCCTACATTTTTCCAGACAAAGGATCCGAACCATGGAAAAGAGGATTTGGACACGTAACTGACGTGGGCCAGAATCTAAAAGGTATGAGTTAACTATTTATTCCTTATCAAAAATAATATTTAAAGATGTCTGATTAAAATGAATAAAGTAAGGATATAAATATGAAAGTGGTTTCCATATATTCCTTACGCCTTAAAATCAGAAGTTTAATCTCACTTTCCTTCTCGTTTAACGATTGGACTATTTTAAACAATGGTTTAAAAGATATGGACTTAGGTTGTAATAAATTGGTTTTATGGACAATCCTAAGTAAGCGCCATAAATTTTCCTGGGCACCAATCACAAGGGAAGAAGACTAAAGACAAGGAATATATGACTAATCTTGTCACCGTTTCCGACAGAAGATCCGTCTTTTGAAAGGATAGTATTGGACACTCAGTCATACAAAGCCAACGGGCGACTGCAGTGGGCCAGAGTTTCCAGATCTTAAATGATTTGAAGGACAAAAGAAAGACAGAAAAGAAATTGGACACTCAGTCTGCCAAGGCAACTGGAGTGGGCCAAAGTATCTAGATCTCATACGATCCGGTTGCGCCATAACCATGGACAAGAGGTTGTTCATGTAAAACAACGCCACTTCTGAACTAGAAGGAGTTGGGGAGGTTTTCCTTAGGGAATGAGATCACTCCAACAAGAGGTGATACCTATTCCAAACTTGGTTTCAAGGACGCTGTTGGTCAAGCTGGTTTGAGACTAGTCCAACAGGTATGTATTAACTAAGAACGGTACAGTATGTCTGTAGCCATGTGAATGATGTATTTGTAATCAGTGCATTTATGCCTTCATAAATTAAGACGCGTTAAATAGAAAGTCATTAAAAGCTAATTAAGTTGAGACTATTGTCATCTGTCGACATAAACCCTCAAATGAATGTGAGGTAGGCGAAGAGGCAAAACACTTTTCTATTCCATCGAAGGAAAAGCAAAAGAAACACCGCTCATCTATAACATAGTCACACCTACATGTGTGATTTGACACTTGTACAAATAGAGGGGGGACACAAGTACGTTGTGATCTTCATTGACGATGGTACAACGTATTACATCCTTTGTTAAAGAACAAAGATGAGTTTATTGAAGCGGATGAGCGCTACAAAGCAGTAGTTGCAAAACTACTAAGTCTACAAATTGAGAAATTCATAGTGATAGAGTGGGAGAATGTGAAACATTGTTTATCAAATGACTGCTCCTTACTCACCTCAGTCTAACGATGTTACCCAAACGCAAAGCCATACACCCAAGGTATGTGGGAAAGGTGATTCTTACCGCTAATGCGAGTATTAACCAGAACTCCGCATAAGGATAATGATAACTTTCTATGTGAAGAATGGAAAGGATTCATCTACAAAAATTATGGTATGAGGTAGTGTGACAAGTATTGATATACCAAAGCCAAAGCGGGTTAAGTTGGACCTAAGACTGTAGATTACATATCCACTGGTCTGCAAATAACAGTAGTGCGTATCACATCTTGGTGTCAAAGAATGCTGAATACTTTGAAGATAACTTTCTTTAAGAAGGAAAATAAAGAGATAATTGTTCAAGGTTAACAAGAACCCGCGAGTGCTTGATTGTACGGAACTATACGTTCCAGATCTATAGAACTCGGAAGTTGCTAACTATCGGAACTTGATGTTCCAGATCTACATAAATCAGGGATTATAGATGTTGAACCGAGACAGAGTAAAAAGAGGGGACAAAGACTTGTTCTAGGCCTTCTAGCTTATATGGTTGAGAATGAACCATGGACAATTAACAAAGAATTGTCATCTCTAGAAGCGCTGCTTTGGAAAGAAGCTAAAATAGAGAAAAGACTCCATCAGATAGAACTACACTTGTGTGATGGTTGATCTTCCTCCGGGAAAAGGACCCCTGGATTGTAAAAGTGTATACTCAAATCGAGTAAAAGTTAGATGGATCTACTGACGAGTATAAGGCCTCAGCTACTTGGACATGTGCTCCTATGTGAATAGCTTAACCTCCAGGGTCACCGCAGTATTGCGTGACATGAATATTGAGACATCCTTCCTAACCGGAGAGTTGGTGTTTGTGGACTGTTGGACTTCTTCCTGAACTTCCATTCTGGTCCCTGAAATGTTTACATTTTGGTCTGAAAGTTTGAGATAAAATAGAAATAATGAATCGGCGTGAAACATTGACTCTGAAGCTAGAAAGCCAAACAATTGGAAAACCAAAAGTCTTAAAGTGGAAGAATAAAGTAATACGAAACAATCCGAGGGGTATGTGGTTCCAGGGAAGAGAAGAAATTTGTCGACTTGTCAAATCTCTGTGCGAGCTGAAAGAGGCCCCGAAGCAATGGCACGAAAACTGTGATAATACTCTGTTGCGATATTTCTATGTGTTTACGCAAGTGTACGTATTACTTAAAGTAATAAAGATCTGTAAGACCGAGTTATCGTCCTCATAGACTGATTTATCAATTACCGATTATCTAAGTTTTGGTTTCTATTTGGTAACCGTAATTGTGTTTGGATTTTTAACTAATAACTACAACTAAAGTAAAGTGCAGGAAATAAACTAGGATGATAATACTTTGGGTTTAAAATAGTTATGAAGAAAATTAGGGTTTTCAATCTCCTCAACTATCAACTCTTTCACTTGTTAATGCAAGATTAATAATTCTTCTTCTTATTAAGATAACAGGTTAACGAAGATGTTCTATAATCTAGTTAGGACATATAGAAACTCAACCTTATGCAGAAATCTTCTATATTTCTATGATAGATTTTACTACACAGGAGGATTAAGAACAATAACCTTAAATACTACACAAGTATCGGGGTACTTTCGTCCGCGATTTTAACCTATGTCTAATCAACTATAGCATATTCAAATCTCTCTTTTCAGATCTTGATTTGAAATCATATAAGTTATGCGAATTAGTGATCAGTTAATTATCATACAATCATCACAAGTTGAATAGATCTCAACAGATGAAGAAGAAATCACTAAATGTGCATTAATTCATGAAAGAGTTTCAAGTGATTCAATGGAAAATCCTAATAAAGAAATTAGCTCATAGACATTTGTCATGCTAACAAACTAATTATCTTCAACATAAACTGAATTAATGAAAGAAAATAGAAAGAACTTGAATAATAGAAGTCTCTAATCTTGTTATATGCCTCTATTCCTTGCCTCCCCAGTATGATCCCCTAAATAGAATAGTCCTTAGGGATTATAAATCAATCAAATCCCGTTTTGGACCATTTTGCCCTTTCAAAAATCGGCTTTTCCTCGCAGGTTTCTTCGTCGTATTGCGACCTTCACCGGCACCGCGACTCTAAATAGTCGAAGAATCACTGTAGCTCTTGCGTCCGGTCTTTGTGGCGCTTCTTCGCAGGCGCGGCGCTGCGGCGATGAATATTTTCTTCAGGTCTCTGGAATTCTAGCGCCTCGGCTCTGCCTTCTTCAGCTGCGGCTCTTCAGCACCGCGGCTCAGAACTGCATTTCGTCCACATTTCTACAAGATTTCATCTATTATTCCCGGGACTCCTTTCACCATATCCCATCTGAGTCGCTTAAAACCTGAAAACACTAAACAAAACGCATAACACGGTACAAAATAACTAAAATACACGTAAAAGATACCCTAAAACAGACTAAAAAACAATCCTAAAATAGACTTAACAAACACCCCAAACTTAAACTTTACTCGTCCTTGAGTAAAGAACTCTAGACATTCTAAAAACAAAAAGACACAAAGAGTCTAAACATGAATCAAGTCAATTCCAATATATCTTCCTCGAAGATCATGAACATATGCAATATCACTCTCAGAAACGTCTAGCCACTAATTTACTATCTAGAATTCCATTTCGATAATCATTAAGATTGATTAAGGTTATTAAAGCATATGATCACTCAAACATGACTACTGACTAAAACATGTATTCAATATCAGTCTATGCACAAGCGAATTCTCTCTAACCATCCGTCAGACCAAAATTCTATCAATTTGCTAACTTGATAACTCTCACTAATGTAGACAACACATGCTCAATAATCATTAGGACTTTATGGGTTGTATCGTTAGGCTTAGACATGGGCAGATAAAATGTCATTTAGACTCAGAATTACCATATGAATAGGTCCAACCAAACCATACTTGATTTTCCATTACAATTCACCCCAATCCCCCATTTTTTTTTCTTTTCTTTTCTAGATTGAGAAAATTCACACTTCAAGTTACACTCCCTCAAACTTATCTTCTGATGTATATACCTAGGGAGTGTATTTTATTTCATTTTTTCATTCATTTATATATTTTTTTTCTATTCTCAATCTCTTTGTTCTTCAATTGATAACACCCGATATACAGTATCATTTTTACTGGAATTCAACCAACCCCCCCAAACTTGTATGCTTCTATACTTATGGTAATTCAAGAGAAGGGAATAATAATAAAGTAGTTCAAGTAAGCTCATATATAGGTGTTTATCAACAAAGAAGGGTTTCATTAAGGCTCAAACGGGGTGACTAGGAATTAATGTAATCAAGGGTGACTTGAAAAGCTCAAACGGTCCAAAGATAGCCTAAATCATTTTCCTAAGTATGTATTATCTAGAATTTCGTCTCAAGTAACAAGAAAGCAGTTCTAGAATTTTTCACCATCTATCCTCAAATCAAAATTCACTCATGCACAACTGAATAATTAAGTACAAGAAAGTCAATGGTCATGAATAAGTTTTCATTATTGTCAATAATCAAAGGCAAACTCAAAGACCATCCAACTTAGGCACACAAATTAATGCATTTAATGACTATCAATTTCATCCAATTTTATTACAAGTATTCACTCAATCTCATTGGCTAATGTTTTTAACTTGATTCACTTGGCACAAGACACTAAAACAAAGACACAAGAATAAACACACAACTAAACATAAATGACACAAAACAATAAAATCCCAATAACACAAAATGACACACAACAATAAAATCCCCCCCAAACTTATTTGACACATTGTCCCCAATGTGGAAGTAAAGAAAAGGTAGGAATACTTACAAATACATAAGTGACTCACAACGGTGGCAGCGGTTTTAGCCCAAAAATACGTTCTGGTGCACTGCCAACATGGAGCCACGACCCTGCTTCTGGGCGCCGCAGCGCTGGACCGTCGAAAAACTATTTTTCTTCAATTTCCATCATCTTTGGTCCTTTGTCCCTCGGGGTTCGCCCCTAGTTCACCTGCATACAAAATCATAGGCCAAGAACAAAAGATCATGAGACTGTTAAAAACAAAATAAAACAAAACAAAATAAAATAACATAATAAAAAAGTTGGGTTGCCTCCCATTAGCACTGTCTTTAACGTCATTTAGTCAGACACGGTTCTCTTGTTCATTCAAAGGGGTAGATTACCCCCGCAGCAAATCCACTTCATGATCATTCTCTTTCTCTTTCTCCTTTTCTTTTACTTCTTCACAGAGCTAGGTTCAGAGGGGTTCACCCCCTTGGCATCATTCACCGGTTCATTAATCTTAACATTTTGTTCTGCACACTGTTTTAAGGTTGCCCCAAGAGAGTCAGTAATCTTGAAGCCTTCAGGAGAAACAATTTTTTCAACTATACCAACAACAAAACATTTGTCACTTGATTGTGGTTCGACTGGTGGCCTGATGACTATGAATATCATATCTTCATCCTGAACTCGGAGCTTTATTTCTCTTTTTTCCACATCAATGAGTGTTCTCCCTGTGGCTAAGAAAGGTCGTCCAAGGATAATGGGAACCTCAACATCTTCCTCCATATCAAGAATGATGAAATCAGCTGGTAAGATTAATTTACCCACTTTTACTAGCACATCTTCTATTATACCATATGGATGCGCCGCTGAACGGTCTGCCAGCTGCAATGTCACTGTTGTGGGCTTAACTTTTCCTACTCCAAGCCTACGAAACATAGAAAAGGGCATCAGATTTATGTTGGCCCCTAAATCACACAATGCCCGATTACATGTCACATTGCTTATAGTGCAAGGTATAGTGAAACTCCATGGATCTCTCAACTTCTGGGAAAGTTTATTTTGCAAGATTGCACTGCACTCCTCTGTCAATTGCACTGTATCATACTCTGCTAGTTCTTCTTGTTAAAGAGGATATCTTTCATGAACTTGACGTAAGTAGGCATCTGCTCTAAGGCCTCAATAAAAGGAATGTTGATATGTAATTTCCTGAACACCTTTAGGAATTTTGAAAACCGTTTATCAAGAGACTTCTTCTGAAGTCTTTCAGGGTAAGAAATTCTGTCTTTATATCTCTCATAGCTGCTGGTGGTGCCTTCTCAGTGATAGGGCGGTCTTCAGTAAGCCCATTTTTCTCTACCTCAGATGTCTCTCTCAGCTCATATTAATTCTTCACATGTGGTTGGGCTGCACCCTGCTCTATTTGTTTACCGCTCCTCAAAATTATTGCATGACACTGCTCCTTTGGGTTCAACTCTATGTTGCTAGGTAGATTCCCTTGAGGTCGGTTGTTCAACATGTTTTCCAACTGCCCCACTTGCGTCTCCAAGTTCCTAATAGAGGATCTTGTCTCTGTCATAAATTGAGTTTGAGAGTTGGTGAGAGTTAACAATGCAACCTTAATTCATCAGGCTTCTCTTGTGGAATTGGTAGTCTAAACTGCAGAGAAGAAGAGGCTTGATTCATGGGCTGTTGTGGATGGATCTGTTAGTACTGCCCTTGGAACTGTGACTGCTGGCCTTGGTCATTTATCCATGAAAAGTTAGGGTGATTTCTCCACCCAGGATTATATGTGTTGGAGAACGGATTGTTGTGAGGCCTTTGAAATCCCAACTGCTTTACACTGTGCCTGCTCCATAGGTATACTATTGGGATCCACTGCTGTGCAATTATCAAAAGTATGTGGTCCCCCACAAATTTCACAAAAATATGGCAACTGAACAACATTCACGGACACGGTATTCTGTTGCCACTACTTTGTCAATGAAGCCACTTGAGTTGTAAGTGCAGTAATCCCGTCTAACTCATGGACCTCAGCTACCTTCCTGTTGTTTGCTGCTCTCTCATCTGACCACTGATGGTTGTTGGTGGCCATGTCCTCTAATAGCTCATGTGCCTCATTGACACTCTTACTCATGAATGTCCCCCTGCAACAACATTAATAATGGTACGAGTAGTACCACATAGCCCATTGTAGAAGTTGTGAACTAACATCCACTTTTCAATTCCATGATGCAGACACTTTTTCTACAAGTTTTGAACCATTCCCATGTATCATATAGCGACCCTCCTTCCACCTGATAAAAAATATTCAACTCACCTCTGAGCTTTGCTGCCTTTGATGGAGGAAAGAATTTTGCAAGAAACTTCTGAGCCAAGTCTTGCCATATGGTGATGGAGTTTGCCTGCAAGGAGTTCAACCAGCTATTGGCTCGATCCCTGAGTGAGAATGGGAAGAGCCTCAATCTAATAGCGTCATCAATAACGCCATTATATTTGAATGTCGCACACAACTCTATAAAATTAGCTAGATGCATATGTGGGTCTTCTGACGGCAAATCCCCAAACTGTACTGAACCTTGTACCGTATGACTGGCTTTATTTCAAAATTATTGGCCTCCACTGCTGGTAGCCTGATGCATGTCTGTGCACCTGTAACGGTTGGTAGAATGTAGACCCTCAAGCTCCTCTCAGTAGGATACTGGACTCGTTCTCTCATGTCTGCTCCTTCATCATTTACCCCATGCTGATTCTGCTGATCTCCCATTGCTAATAAAGAAGCCACTTTTTTATCTCGCCTGTTCTGCTTACACAATTTCTCATATCATGGTTTAGAGGGACAAGTGTGTTTGCTCCTCTTCTACTTTGCATAAACAAAGCTCCCTAAAATTGATAAAAAATAATACAAACAGATCAAGGCAACAATGTGTTATGAAAGAAAATTAAAATAAAATAAAAAAAACCAAAATGGAAATAAGGTTAGATAGTTCGATATTGATAATACGCCAGTCCCCGGCTACGGCGCCAAAAACTTGTTGCGATATTTCTATGTTCTTACGCAAGTGTACGTATCACTTAAAGTAATAAAGATCTATAAGACCGATTTATCGTCCTCAGAGACTGTTTATTAATTACCGATTATCTAAGCTTTGGTTTCTATTTGGTAATCGTAATTGTGTTTGAATTTTTAACTAATAACTACAACTAAAGTAAAGTGCAGGAAATAAACTAGAATGATAATACTTTGGGTTTAAAACAGTTATGAAGGAAATTATGGTTTCCAATCTCCTCAACTATCCACTCTTTCACTTGTTAATGCAAGACTAATGATTTTTCTTCTTATTAAGATAGTAGGTTAAGGAAGATGTTCTATATTCTGGTTAGGACATATAGAAAATCAACCTTATGCAGAAATCTTCTATATTTCTATAATAGATTTTACCACACAAGAGGATTAAGAACAATAACCTTAAACACTACACAAGTATCGGGGTACTTTCGTCCATAATTTTAACCTATGTCTAATCAACTATAGCATATTCAAATCTCTCTTTTCATATCTCGATTTGAAATCATATAAATTATGAGAAATAGTGATCAGTTAATTATCATACAATCATCACAAGTTGAATAGATCTTAACAGATGAAGAAGAAATCACTAAATATGCATTAATTCAGAAAGAGTTTCAAGTGATTCAATGGAAAACCCTAATAAAGAAATTACATCATAGACATTGTCATGCTAAAAAACTAATTATCTTCAACATAAAATGAATTAAATGAAAGAAAATAGAAAGAACTTGATAGTAGAAGTCTGTAATCTTGTTCTATGCCTCCGTTCCTAGCCTCCCCAGTATGATCCCCCAAATAGAATAGTCCATAGGGCTTATAAATCAATCAAATCCCATTTTGGACCATTTTGCCCTTTCAAAATTCAGCTGTTCCTCACAGGTTTCTGCATTGGCGCCGCGACCCTTCAGCCAGGCACCGCAACTCTAAATAGTCGAAGAATCACTGTAGCTACTGGCAATTCGGCGCCGCGACGCTGCTTCCTGGAGCCGTGATGCTTGTGACAGTGAATATTTTCTTCAGGTCTCTAGAATTCTAGCGCCACGGCTCTGCCTTCTTCAGCCGCAGCTCCTTCTACCTTGCGTCGCGGCTCAGTACTGCATTTCGTCCACATTTCTGCTAGATTCCATCTATTCTTCCCG
Source organism: Przewalskia tangutica (assembly GCA_029844215.1). NCBI lineage: Eukaryota > Viridiplantae > Streptophyta > Magnoliopsida > Solanales > Solanaceae > Przewalskia > Przewalskia tangutica. Next base: position 77,877 of record JAQGDG010000384.1, read on the forward strand.
GGACTCCTTTGAATGATTGCTCAGGGCTCGAATGTGCACTTTTATCCTCAAACTCATCCAAATTCTTCTTGAATTCGCCATATCCCATCTGAGTCGCTTAAAACCTGAAAACACTAAACAAAACATATAACACGGTATAAAATAACTAAATTACACATAAAAGATACCCTAAAACAGACTAAAAACGGTCATAAAATGGACTTAACATACTCTACTATCGAAGGGTTTCTCCATTAATGAGTGTGAAAAATGTGTCTACATGAAATGTAATTCTGACTCGTTCGTCATGATGTGCCTTTACGTAGACGACATGTTGATCACGGGGAGAAGTCCTAGGTTGATCCTAGAGACTAAAAGTATGTTGAAATGATATTTCGATATGAATGATATGTGTATTACAGATGACATCTTATGAATTTGTATTTCTAAGACATCTAATGAACTGGTCTAAACCAAAATCATTTGTGAAATGTTTTGACAGTCTCGTTGAAGTCACTAATGGATATGAATCATAAAATTGATTGGAATCATGGTGCACTCATATATCAGGAGCGATAGACGCAGGTCATATGCAGTTCAATATATTTTACACACTACAACTGACCTGGTATCAACTTATAAAGAAGATCGGTTGAACTAAGGTTCACTGGTAATGATCAATAGAAGGCGTTAAATAGGATGTGACGACATCTGAACTATTCGCTTATCTATGGATTATGATATTCTGGATGTCCAGCGGTTATGAGATAATACAGTGATGCAAACTGGTCATTAGATTTGAAGAACACCACAACCACATGTGGATGTCTATGGTGTGGTTTTGGAAAATTCTCTAAGCAAATTTGCATCGGTCGATTCGTGATGGAATCAGAGTTTATCGCTTTGTACAAAACATGATGAGAAGTTGAGTAACTTCACGAACTCTTAGATGATGCCACTTATTTGGAGTAACTCATTCCTTTATCGCTTATACTTTGTAGAACACGGATGACGACGTTTGGATATATATGTCGCAGACATAAGACCGTATGGTAGTTGATCGTCTCGGGTGACACATCCTTGATTACTAATCAAAGGATATAACAAATTCTTTAATTAAGGGATTACCCAAAAGATTAAGAGTTCTGCCGGTCTAGGGGAATGTGCTTAAAACCTAAACAATAAGAACTGATACGGTGGATACCCAATCATACTAACTGGAGATCCCAAGAATTTAGTTCAATGGAAAAACTAAATCGTAAAGGTTCAGTTTAGCGCTTCGGTGGAAGCAAGAGTACTTCGGATGATGATTTCTGTAAAGAAACATGAATCCAAAGCCGTTCCCGCGATAGACCTTAAAGTAATACATGCATGGTGGGTAGAGGTTAAGTTTCCAAAACCTTTAATGATCCTCACCAGTTGAGGTTAGGTTTGGGGAAACTTTTAATGGTGCCTAACACTTGTGAAGTGGGGTATAACATGATTCCTTGTAGGAGACCACCTATTTAAGTGCGAGGACTGGCCGCCTCAAATGAACACACTTAAGAATCCAAGTGTGTCCACGGCCACAACGGACAAAACTTTAAGAAGAACAGAGTAAGGAAAGTTGTTGTGTTGGTATCGTTGTCTTGGCTTACACTAAACACTGACGGTTCAAGACATCACATTCACCGCACAATAAGTAAGTCCGATGATATTCTACTATAGAAGGTTCAAAGCTACGACTACCTATCCAGATGCAACATTGATCCGCCGAAAGATTGCTAGAAAGACACCACGTGGGTGCGCCAAAATCTTTTTCAAGAGGGAATTGTTGGAAATTTACAAATATAGAATTAAGATTATCTCATTATTTATGACTCGAACAATTGAGGCCTCACACGTCGGAAACGTCATTTCCACAAACGTGCACATGTAGTGCCAAATATAGTAAATTTCATTAGTGAAAGAGATATTGGTATGTGAGTAAATGTTTGAGACATGAAATGATGGGCGGTCGTTGGTTAAATAACATGTGTTCCACGTTGGTAAATGAAGAAAGAAATGTACGATGTATAAAAGATGAACGAGACGGAAATCGCCGCGGAGCTGTGAAGGGCTACGACGTAACACCCTCGGAGCAATGGCGCTCTGCATAGCCATTGAGTGGCAGTTTAGTCACTGGAATTTGGTGCCGCGGTACTTCACAGGAAGAATGGTCGATGGAAGATGGAAAGTTTATGACTTTTGGACTGGTTTTGGAGCATTGATCCTCCATTACTTGACACATGAATTCAACAATTATTTGGCTGAATAACACCTCTCAATAAAGTCATTACATGACCATTGATTTTCATTAATTGTCTAGATGATATGTCATCTTACACACACTATAAATTGAGGTCTTAGGCTCAATTGCAGAACACACCTCATTCTTGTATAGTTCAGATTTACTGAACTTTTTCCTATCTAGCATATGTTTCACACACTCAAAGGTTCTTCTTGAGAAACACTTGAGTTTCATTTGGTCATTTGTTTAGTTGTTGTTTTATCTTGGGAGACAATTTCCCATATCGTAAAAGGATATATACGGAGCAATAATGTCTTAAGGACATAGTGAATATCACTCGACTCAGCAGCGCAAATGTAACGCTACCAGATTTAGTATCTATTGGTTTCAGGCTATCATGATCAAGGAGCTTGCTGCAATTGAAACGAAGATCCAAAGATCCAAGAATCTAAGATTGATTCAAGAACGAAGATCAAGAACCCACAAGTTTACTGTAGCCACAACTCTTATTGACTATAAGATTGTTGTATTGTAATTCATCATTGTTTATCCTTTAGAAGCACTGATAGTAGTTGTATACTATTCTCGTACATCCATTGTAACTCACAATATTACACAGTTTAGGATAAAAAAACCCAGCTAGTGTTGGACATGAGCCCCATCATCTAGTGCAAAATCACTTCAGAACAACTATATCTTCAAAAAAAAACAACTATCGAAACATAGTTATGGGTAAAAATTCAGAGTTTGGAGTTTCTTTGCTAGTCTTGGTTTCTTACCTCCTACACAATGTCTATCTAGTATGATTCTCTTCACTATCACCTCTGCTGAGAATTTCTTATTTTGGAAGGCCTTTTGATTCATCTCTTGCCATATATAGTAGATGCTTCCTGACAATGCAATCGATATGTCTCTGCACTTTTACTGTTTCCATTAGCATTACTTTTGGCCCATTCTCATTCATTTTCCCAGCTAAGCACTTGTCTTTGTATGCTTTGCCATTGGAGTAACTTATGCCACACTTATTGTGCTACTGAAGATTAAAAAAGGTGTTGAAGGTTTTCTGGACTTCTCTCACATAGGGGATATGTTGGACTAACATTGCTATTTCATTTGAGAAACCTCTTTAAATGACTAGTTTGCCATGAATTGCTAGGTAGTGAATGAACACCCATCTTGGATATCCTTGATTATTGCATAGTAGCTTCCTCCACCTGGTCTTTGGATATTCCCTTCTCAACTTGTTGTACATTGTTCTGATTGAGTAGTCTGGCATCTGTATAAATGTGTCATGTGTTACACCAGTTCCTCTAGATATTTGGGTGCTCTGATTATCTTCCTTACAATCCATGATTCTTGCTTTGCTTCTGTTTCCCATATGTCATTTCTTTTAATGTAGTAGGCATGCACCCATTGGATCCATATCTTGTTTTATTTCTTGCTTAGGTTCCATAAATACTTAAGTATAACATCTTTATTCCACAGATAAATATCAGTGATGTTGAGCCCTCCTGCTGTTTTAGGCAAACATAAAGTATCCCAAGCAACTAGAGCTATCTTTGATGGATCAGTATTACCAGTCCACAAGAACTTCCTACACACATACTCTATTTGCTGAATGATCTTGATTGGGAGAATAAAATTTGAGACAAAAGTTGATCAACTGCAACCTTCCTGCATATAAAAGGAACTTTATTGTCCAGGATGCTACTTTGCCAAGTATTTTATCCAGGATTGCCCTATAGACAATCTTTTAGAGCTTAAAGGAACTCTTAGATATCTAAAGGGCATGGTTCCAATGGTGAACCCAAGTTCTTATAGTATTTGTTGTTGCTCATCTTATGGTACTCCCCCAAAATAAATGCAACTTTTGCCCTGATTAGCAATCAACTAAGAAGATAAAGAGAAAGTTTTAAATCATCAAACGATAGACTAGGAGAACCAATGTCTTCTTTCAATATACCCTTAGACCGAAAAGACAATCGACTTAGTGTGACCCTTTAGGCCTTCACACATCGACACTTAATCAAGTTAAGATTCACACGGAACTCCTAGACTGCGTCAAATGACGAACTCAATATGTGAAGTACGTTTACAAGACTCTTAGTAAACACAACCTCTATGCGGGATAATAAATTCCTTTCATTCACAAGACACTCGATCAAGCTTAGGATTTGTCAAGTGTCTATCCAAATGGCTTGATCACTTTATCTCATCTATAGTAGTCGACAACTAGATCATATCTTAAATATGTGTCAATGACTTGGTCGACCTAATATCACTGAGAAGCTGAGCGTTTTCTCGAATATCTAATCGAGGAATGAATTATATTTTTGGCTCAACTACCACCTTAATATGTATCGCAATGTACCTAATTCAAGTCATGTCTTATCCTATAAGGTATTTAAGCTTAGGACATGATCAAAGTGCATTACTCTACAAATCAGGTGCATATTGACCTCAAGTCAAAGAACCTCTATCTGCCACATGTTGATAATACTCTAGACATGTATAACAAATAGTTTATCAGCAGGGCATACCAATACCATCTAAGAGTATCCATGTGTCCATCATTACCAAATATTTCGATCCAGCAATGTACTCAGCTTCAGTAGTTGAATTAACAGTTGTAGCTTGTTTGGAACTTTTCCAACTTACTATTCCACCATTTAAAATGAAGGCATAACCAGACTAAGACTTGAAGTCATCAAGATCTGTCTGGAAGCTAACATCAGTGTACCCTGTAGCTACTAGCTTTTCTTGTCCACCATATACTAAGAAATATTCTTTAGTTCGTCTAAGATACTTAAGAATACTCTTGACTTCTTTTCAGTGTTCCTCCGCAGGATTCTGCTGGAATTTGTATGTCATACTAAGTGCATATGCCACATCTAGCCTTGTATAGGTCATGACATACAAGATTGATCCTATAACTAAAGCATATGGGATCCTCTTCATGCGTTCAAGTTCTGCAACAGTAGAAGGACTATCCTTCTTTGATAACTTGACCTATAAAGATTTCCTTTCTTGGAATTCGCCATAGAAAATGTTTTAAAACTTTGTCTATGTATACGGATTGTGACAGCCCCAAATATCTATTAGATCTATCTCTGTAGCTCATAATTCCAAGAATGTAGCAGACTTCACCCAAGTCCTTCATCATGAAGGTGTTGGATAACCATTCCTTGACTGATTGCATGAGAATCTTATTATCTCCAATTATTAACATGTCATCTACATATATGACAATGAAGACAATACTCTCATCTGTGCGTTTACTATAAATGTATGGGTCTTCTTTTCTTCTAACAAAGTCAAGCAATTTGACTGCTTTATCAAAGCAAATATTCCAACTCCTTGAGGCTTGCTTAAGTCCATAAATAGACTTTTGTAGTTTGCATACAACTTTGGGTTGAGTCTTGGATGTAAAATCCTCTGGTTGTATCATATACACCTCCTCAATTAGATTACCATTGAGGAAGACATTTTTAACATTCATTTGCCAAATATCATAATCATAGTATGCAGCTATTGCAAGCAAAATCTGAATGGACTTAATCTTTGCAACAGGTGAAAATGTTTCGTCATAATCGACCCCAGGCCGTTGATTATAACCTTTAGCCACCAATCTTATTTTATAAGTCTGTACTTTGCATATGCATCAATCTTCTTCTTGAAGACTTATTTACATCCTATGGGTCTAACCCCTATTGGCAAATCAACCAAGTTCCATACTTGATTTATGTACATGGATTTCATTTCGGATTTCATGGCTTCTTGCCATATTTGTGAATCAATGTCTAACATTGCTTCGCTGTAGGTAGTAGGCTCATCATCATCGGGAATATCTATCTCATTGTGTATTTCAACAAGAAGGTTAAGTCTTTCAGGTGCACGATGAGTCCTAGTGGTCATACGGAGTTGAATATTTTGTGTTTCAGTGTTTGTTGTATTTTGATTGTGAGAAGGTGTTTGTGTGTTGGACAATCCAGCACTTTGAGAACTTTCAGGAATATCATTTTGAATAGGATGTTGCACAACCATTATGTCATCCTCCATTGGCTGTGTATGAGAGTCTTGCATCTCTGCATTATCCCTCACATCACTCCCACTAGCTGAAGGGCGTACTCTAAGTACCCAATAATCATCAAATACTCCCACTGAATCCTTGCATAGGTCATTTGACAAGGGTTCATTCTCTATATTATTTGTTACTTCTTGAATTTCTTCAAGTTCTATCTTGTTGTAACTCTGTTCCTTGTAGACATAGTCTTCTTCAAGGAAAGTTGCATTTCTGGAAATAATAATCTTATGTTCACCAGGAAGATAGAAGTAATATCCCCTTGTTTCCTTAAGATACCCCACAAAATAATAATTCTCACTTTTAGATTCCAATTTGACAGTAAGCAACTTCTTTACATATGTAGGACACCCCCGGGGTCGCATGTGTTTAAGTGTTGGCTTCTTGCCGTTCCATATCTCATATGGAGTTTTCTCTACTGACTTTGAAGGAACTCTGTTCAAAATATAGATTGAGCTTTGTAATGCATATCCCCATAGGTATGTTGGTAGAACTGAGAAGCTCATCATGAATCTAACCATATTTAATAAGGTCTGATTTCTCCTCTCAACAACACCATTCATCTGTGGCATTCCGGGAGGTGTCCATTGTGATTGAACTCCATGAAGCATTAAGTAATCTAGAAATTCTTTACTTAAGTATTCACCTTCTCGATCTGATCGAAGAGTCTTAATACCTATTTTAATTTGCTTCTCTACTTCTGACTTTTACTCCATGAATTTCTCAAAAGCTTCAGACTTATGTTTCATAAGATACACATACCCAAACCTTGATAAATCGTCTGTAAAAGTGATGAAATAAAGAAAGTCTCCCTTAGCTTGAGTTGAAAACGACCCACACACATCGGTATGGACTAACTCAAGCACTTCATTTGCACACACTCCTTTCCCAGAAAGTGATTTGGTTTTCATCTTTCCTCTTACGCAAGATTCACAATTACCATATGACTCTAAGTAATCTAATTTCCCTAATCTTGATATCCTTGATTCATTGATGTGACCAAGTCTGCAGTGCCATAAGTAGGTGGAATTTTTTGGATTACTTATTTTAGCTCGTTTATTTTGAATATTGAAAATTTCATGGCTACAGTTTAAAACATACAATCCATCCACAAGCGGTGCATTTCCACAACTAAACCATTATAAAATAAACCATAACTTCCATTGGTAATAAATGAGGAAAACCCCTCAATGTCTAACATAGGGACAAAAATAATATTCCTCGTTAATGAGGGAACAAAATAACAACTATTGAGTTCTAAAAAAAAGTCTGAAGGTAAATCTAGTCTATAAGTCCCCACGTATTCAGCATCAACTCTTGCTCCGTTTCCAACGTGTAGATCTACTTCCCAAGGTCCAACCTTTCTGCTGTCAATTAGGCCCTGCACATTGTTACAAATGTGTGAGCCACAAGCGGTATCTAATGCCCAACAATGAGAATTAGTTATAGACATATTTATTTCAATAACAAACATACCTTGTCCAGCAGGGCTAGAAGCACCTTGTGTGTTGTCTCTCCCTAGGGCTGTACCGTCCTTCTTCCAATGCTCCTGTTACACCCCGTATTTACAGGACATGTTTTAAGAACGTACGTGAGAATCCCAAATGTTAAGATTAGAGACTTGTAAAAATTTATCGGAATTATGGAATTTTCGGAAAACGTAATATTGTGACGAATGGGAGGGCGACACGTGTCACCCCCCTTATGGTTGCCTTGGACGAAAATTACATGGGCAAAAGGGTCAATTGACCATTGTTTAGAAGACCAAGTCTTGCAAGTAGTGAGCTTGATATATTTGACTTAGTCAATGAGACCACTTAGTTGATATTTAAAAGAACTTCATCCAAACCACACATTTGTGCTAATATCAACCCTCCATGTTACTATATAGTAGTACTAGTAGTGAGACAAGTTCCACAGTTAGCCAAATTTTCAAGAAAAATTGGATGAACTATGCTTGTGCTCTCGGGTTCATCAAGGGAGAAAAGGAAAAAAATTTGTTTGTTGTCCAATAATCTCCCCACTTTAAACCAAGGTTCCTAAGTGTATTGTAAGGGTATCTCAATAGAAAAATCTCGAAAAAAGATAGTTTTCGTATTAGTCGCAAGTTGACTCGGCTAAGTTACGACACAAATGAGAATAAGTATCGAACAAGCCACTGCAGCGTTAATAAAGGAAAATGTAATGACAATCAATTATGTTAAAATGAGTAGAATTCTCCATCTGCATAGAAACTAAGATAAGACAAAATTGTATTACATTTTCTAGATCATGGCTACTTGAATAAGATCGTTATAAATAAGTATAACTTATTCACAACGCACCAAAGTATATGTTACTTAACTTATAAGAATTTACGTATGAAGTTTTAAGGCTATGGATCTCAAATTCTTAAAAGTTAAGAGACTTTATTTTTCAAGTTATGGGACTTGATTCTTAAAGGAAGAAATGAATTGATTTACAAGTATAGAATACTCGATTTGGAAAGACTTGATTTCTAAAGTTAAGAAACTTGTTTTCTTAAAAGTTAAGAGACTTGAAGTATTTTGAAAGCTATGTGATTTGATTTGAAAGTATAAGTCTCTTGGTTATAAAAGGAATGAATTTGTCTAAAACATAAAGAGTTATAACGACTTTATGGGAAGTTGGTTATAACAACTTTATGGAAGATTAAAAGAATGGTTTTCTTCAGTGATGTAAGCAAATAAATGATTTGAAATAAAGAAGGGCAAATTGTTTTAAAGGTACCAATTGCTTAAGGTTTTTAAGAAAGAAGTCACTTGATTTAGAAGCCGGTAAATGTATTTATAAAAAGGTATTGTGACTTGTCTTGAAAGAAGATATGACTTGATACTACGGTTGTTAGTATCTTGGAAGTTTTATTTGAAAGAGAGTCTTTCTAAAGGAGTAGAGGTGCGTAGTACGTTGGGTTAAATTCCCGGATTTTACATGACCTTACCGCGTCCCAGATTGGGCCGGGCAGTATACCTTTACGGGCAGACTATGTGACCTTACCGCGTCCCAGATTGGGCCGGCGATACCTTTATGGGCGGACTATGTGACCTTACCGCATCCCGATCGGGCGGGCGATACCTTATGGGCGACTATGTGACCTTACCGCATCCCGTGATTGGGCGACAAGATACCTTTATGGGAAGACTATATGACCTACGCCCCGATTGGCCGGGCAGTATACCTTTATCGGCAGACTATGTGACCTTACCGCGTCCCAGATTGGGCCGGGCAGTATACCTTTATGGGCAGACTATGTGACCTTACCGCGTCCCAGATTGGGCCGGGCAGTATACCTTTATGGGCAGACTATGTGACCTTACCGCGTCCCAGATTGGGCCGGGCAGTATACCTTTATGGGCAGACTATATGAACTTACCGCGTCCCAGATTGGGCCGGGCAGTATACCTTTATGGGCAGACTATGTGACTTTACCGCGTCCCAGATTGGGCCGGGCAGTATAGGCGTCCCTCCATAAAGGGCTGGTTTATGTTATGCAAGGTAAGTATGTTATATGGTAATGAACTTGATGATTTTCCCTAAGTATGCACGTAAGAAAGTGACTATAACTTTTATTGAAAAAAAGGAAAAGATAATAAGGTACGATTAAGTTCACGAGATGGTAATGACATGGTAGGTTCAGGTATTTACTTTTTACACTTACCTCTGTCATGCTTTTATACAAATATGTTTTAATTGTTGTACCTTACTGCTCCATATTCTGCACTGTTGACCGACTTCTTCTGGGCTGCGTTCATGCCCGCAGGTATTAGGTGCACATGTTGGTGATCCTTGCTCTTAGGATCTCGGTTCAGTTTTGGGAAAAGCCTCATTTACTCCGGAAGCTTATCTCTTGGTACGGTTTCCCCTGAGGTTGTAGATTCATGTATATTCAGGGGTATGGCGGGGCCCTGTCCCGCCACTGTTGTTATGTTAAAACTCTTAGAGGTCTGTAGTCACATATCGTGGGTCGGTTTAGAAAGGAGGCAACCGCTTGGCCAGATATATATTTCGAAGGTAGCCCTATCGGCTAACACATTGTTTTATTTCGTTGTTTTATTTTATAAGTTTCATGTATGTTCACGATTATCTCTCGATGTATACTAGCGGTGCCTGTAGGGCACCGACCGCAGTTCGCCCGGGTCGTGACAAAAGTGGTATCGAGCGATTAGTCCTCGGAAAGTGTCTACGAATCGCTTAGTAGAGTCTTGATTATCGGTGTGTTGTGCACCACATCTATAATCGTGAGGTCACAGGACATTTAGGATTGGTTTCCATTCTTCTCTCTTCGAGATCGCGGCAAAGAGAGTTGTCATAGTAGGTCGAGTCCTCGACCTATTCTTGTAATGATTATGCCTCCACGGCGCGACTGGCCCGTGGGCAAAGCAAAGCAAGAGTCGCTAGTGCACGCAGAGGTTACTAGGACTCGGCACGCACTATGCCCGAGGTAGTAGCGGATCGGCGAGTTCACCACGCCGTGGTATTAGAGAGCCGAGCGGCGGTAGCTCCAGAGGTTCGGTGCCCGAGCCTCCAGCCTCCGCAGGGCGAGTTTAGAGATTATGAAGAGCGGTCGGGCTATTGACTAGCATAGTGGTAGGCGCAACACGAGGCGAGTGTAGCTAACCCCAGAGCCGATTTGAGGATTCGGGATTTTCTGGGTTGTAGTCCACCCGAGTTCTATGGTTCGAGGTCTGAGGAGGATCCGCAAGAGTTTATTCCGCAATTACAGCGGACTATGCAAGTGATTAGGGCCTCGGAGACGGAGTCAGTTGTGTTAGCTTCTTACCGGTTACGCGATATTGCGTTGAACTGGTTTGAGTCTTGGGAGCTGTCGAGAGGTGTGGGTGCTCGTCCAACAGTTTGGGATGAATTCACGGAGGCCTTTCTTGATCACTTTTTGCCTCCTGAAATGAGGAGAGCCCGTGTTGATAGGTTCTTGTCATTGAGGCAGAATGAGAGGACTATCAGAGAGTACAACCTGGAGTTTGACTCCTTGGCCAGGTATGCGCACACCATTGTAGCTGACATGGCGGATATAGTTCATCGTTATGTGATGGGGCTAGACCGTTATATGATTACTGCATGCTTGGAGGTGGCCCTTCAACCAGGTATGGATATTACCAGGATGCAGGCGTATGCGCAGGGGATAGAGGATAGAGAGAGGGAGGATCAGATTGACTCAAAGCGGCCCAAGAGGCCGGGACACAGTGGTCTCGTGGCAGCTGAGCGACAAATTTCAGCAGCAGACTAGGTCTACATTGCAGCCAGCACCGAGTGCTCCTCCACAGTTTTCCGGCGGGGGGTCTTACAACCCCGGGAATGCAGGGGTCGGTCAGATCTCTAGAGCTTCAGGGTCTCAGGGAGATGGGGGTTCCAGTCAGTCGAGGCCATCTTTGCCTCAATGCGCCCAGTGTGGTAGGTTTCATTCTGGGGTATGTCGCACGCAGACGGTGCTTGTTTTTCAGGGTCGCTTCAGGCCATATGATAAGAGAGTGTCCTTATAGAGGGGTCTGGTGGGACAACACGCTTCATCGATCGATTGCGGGTTCTTCACCTTCAATAGCTAGGCAGGATGTTCATGCACCGACAGGCCGTGGCAGAGGTCGTGGTGGAAGTTCCCAGTTTTAGCGGTCCTTTGAACCGCCTATATGATTTCAGGTATGTTTTTGACCCTTTAGAGACTCGTATGCATGATAAAGTTGTTGTATGTTTAAGTGTCATGAACGGATTATATTGAGACTATGTATATGCTAGACGGGGTTGGAAGTACGAAAAAATAATCCCTTTTTGGGCTTATGATGGATGGATATGTGTGTGCAAAGTATTAGGGCCATAAGTGGCATAATTAGGTTTCATTAAGTGTAGTTGTATGAGATTATGCCGAGAAATGATAAAGTGAACTCTGAAAGAACATTCGAGGACGAATGTTTCTAAGGGGGGAAGAATGTTACACCCCGTATTTACAGGACATGTTTTAAGAACGTACGTGAGAATCCCAAATGTTAAGATTAGAGACTTGTAAAAATTTATCGGAATTATGGAATTTTCGGAAAATGTAATATTGTGATGAATGGGAGGGCGACACGTGTCACCCCCCCTTATGGTTGCCTTGGACGAAAATTACATGGGCAAAAGGGTCAATTGACCATTGTTTAGAAGACCAAGTCTTGCAAGTAGTGAGCTTGATATATTTGACTTAGTCAATGGGACCACTTAGTTGATATTTAAAAGAACTTCATCCAAACCACACATTTGTGCTAATCTCAACCCTCCATGTTACTATATAGTAGTACTAGTAGTGAGACAAGTTCCACACTTAGCCAAATTTTCAAGAAAAATTGGATGAACTATGCAGGTTTCCTCGGGTTCATCAAGGAGAAAAGGAAAAAATGTTTGTTGTCAATAATCTCCCACTTTAAACAAAGGTTCCTAAGTGTATTGTAAGGGTATCTCAATAGAAAAATCTCGAAAAAGATAGTTTTCGTATTAGTCGCAGATGAAAACCTAGTTGCTTTCTAGGTTTTGATTGGAAGATTTAAGGAAGTGGTTTGTGATATTCTAAGGGTCTCAGTGGTGGATTGAAGTGTCAAGAAGAGGCTCTAAGTTGCTAAGGAGGACTTCGTATTTGAAGTTGGACTAAGAATCGTTGAGGTAATAATCTTGTCTCTCAAGTGTTACAAGGTTATATATTGTTGTTAGCCTTACATGTTTGCTAGCATGAAGTATATGTGTTGAAGTATTATAAGTGTTATGGATTGTTGTAGCCTAAAAACCGAAATGTCATATAAGTCATTTGAAGTTGGATTACAATTTGGTCGTATTTAGAATAGTCGCATGTTACTTACTTGAAGATTATAGTAGTTATAATCGATTGCGACTTGATATCATGTTATGCTAACAACTTGGATTGAAAAGGAAATTGGATAAGAATTGGTATTGTTGTATCCCAAGATTGCCGGATTTACACTTGTTGTTGTATTAGTTTGATATCAATTGTGGGGCGGAATTTTACACGTCTAGTAGGCGTGTAATCCCCTATTGTTAAATGCATTGTTGGGCCTTAAATGTGGCGTGTTTGGTTATTGAATTCGGCCTTGAAAAAGGTGGCAAAGTATGTAGAAACAAAGGAAGTGATGTCCGATTTTCCGTAGAATTTAGTGACTTAGCACCTAGGATATTCTACGTTTGAAGTAAGAAGTTAATGGACGTATTATGGCCATTATAGGTTGAAGTACTAAGTATAGCGTATTCTACTTGAAGGATGGAATAGCTATCAAGGTTGAAGTACTTTGGAGCATTTTGCTACTTGTCGATAATCGTCGCGAGGTATGTGAACCTCATCCTTCTTTTGGCATGATTCTATGTATGGAATATACATGTAGTAATATTTCATGTTCCCTTCTACTCTTATAAGTTAAGAGGTATGTATGTGATTTACTCTATGTAAAGGTTATGTCTAGGTTATCCTAAGTTCTTACCAAGTCTTATGGGGGATGTTGGTAAGAGTCGTTAGGAGGTATTTGGAGCCAAGTTGACTCGGCTAAGTTACGACACAAATGAGAATAAGTATCGAACAAGACACTGCAGCGTTAATAAAGGAAAATGTAATGACAATCAATTATGTTAAAATGAGTAGAATTCTCCATCTGCATAGAAACTAAGATAAGACAAAATTGTATTACATTTTCTAGATCATGGCTACTTGAATAAGATCGTTATAAATAAGTATAACTTATTCACAACGCACCAAAGTATATGTTACTTAACTTATAAGAATTTACGTGAAGTTTTAAGGCATGGATCTCAAATTCTTAAAAGTTAAGAGACTTTATTTTTCAAGTTATGGACTTGATTCTTAAAGGAAGAAATGAATTGATTTACAAGTAGAGAATACTCGATTTGGAAAGACTTGATTTCTAAAGTTAAGAAACTTGTTTTCTTAAAAGTTAAGAGACTTGAAGTATTTTGAAAGCTATGTGATTTGATTTGAAAGTATAAGTCTCTTGGTTATAAAAGGAATGAATTTGTCTAAAACATAAAGAGTTATAACGGCTTTATGGGAAGTTGGTTATAACAACTTTATGAAAGATTAAAAGAATGGTTTTCTTCAGTGATGTAAGCAAAGAAATGATTTGAAATAAAGAAGGGCAAATTGTTTTAAAGGTACCAATTGCTTAAGGTTTTAAGAAAGAAGTCACTTGATTTAGAAGTGTGAAATGTATTTATAAAAGGTATTGTGACTTGTCTTGAAAGTAGATATGACTTGATACTACGGTTGTTAGTATCTTGGAAGTTTTATTTGAAAAAGAGTCTTTCTAAAGTAGAGGTCGTGAGTACGTTGGGTTAAATTCGGATTTTACATGACCTTACCGTCCCAGTTGGGTCGGGCAAGATACCTTTACGGCAGACTATGTGACCTACCGCGTCCCAGTTGGGCCGGCAAGATACCTTTATGGGCGACTATGTGACCTTACCGGCCCTAGATTGGGCGGACAAGATACCTTTATGGGCAGACTATGTGATCTTACCGCGTCCCGTGATTGGGCCGAAGTATACCTTTATGGGCGAACTATGTGACTTACCGCCCCGTTGGGCCGCAATATACCTTATGGGCTGACTATGTGATCTTACCGCCCCCGACAATGGGGGCAGATACCTTATGGGCGGACTATATGAACTTACCGCGTCCCGCATTGGGTCGGGCGATACCTTTATGGGCGGACTATGTGACTTTACCGCGTCCCATTGGGCCGGCAAGATAGGCCCTCCATAAGCGGTGGTTTATGTTATGCAAGGTAAGTATGTTATATGGTAATGAACTTGATGATTTTCCTAAGTATGCACGTAAGAAAGTGACTATAACTTTTATTGAAAAAGGAAAAGATAATAAGGTACGATTAAGTTCACGAGATGGTAATGACATGGTAGGTTCGTATTTACTTTTACACTTACCTCACATGCTTTTATACAAATATGTTTTAATTGTTGTACCTACTGCTCCATATTCTACTGTTAGATCGACTTTCTTCGGCCAGGCTGCGTCATGCCCGCAGTATTAGTGCACATGTTGGTGATCCTTGCTCAGATCTCGGTTCGCTGGGAAAAGCCTCATTTACTCCTAAGCTTATCTCTTGGTACGGTTTCCCGAGGTTGTAGATTCATGTATATTCGTGGTATGGCGGCCTGTCCCGCCACGTTGTTATGTTAAAACTCTTAGAGGTCTGTAGTCACATATGTGGGTCGCTTTGTAAGGAAAGGAGGCAACCTTGGTTGTATATATATTTCGCGAAGGTAGCCCTACTCGGCTAACTCGTTGTTTTATTTCTGTTGTTTTATTTTATAAGTTTCATGTATGTTCCACGATTATCTCTCGATGTATACTGCAAGCGGTGCCTGTAGGGCACGATCGCAGTCCGGCTGGTCGTGACAAAAGTGGTATCGAGCGCTTAGTCTCGGAAAGTGTCTACGACTGCTTTCTAGTAGAGTCTTGATTATCGGTGTGTTGTGCACCACATCTATAATCGTGAGGTCTGCAGGACATTTAGGATTGGTTTCATTCTTCTCTTTGAGATCGCAGAGAGTCGCCATAGTAGGTCGAGTCCTCTCCGACCTATTCTTGTGTAACGCTTATGCCTCCACTAGCGCGACTGGGCCGAGGCAAGGCAAAGAGCAAGAGCTGCTAGTGGTACGCAGAGGGTTACCAGGACTCGGGCACAGACTATGCCTGAGGTAGTAGGCGGATCGGCGAGTTCAGCCACGCCGGCGGTATTAGAGGAGCCGAGAGCGGCAGTAGCTCCAGAGGTTCCGGTACCCGAGCCTCCAGCCTCCGGGCAGAGTTTAGAGATTATGAAGAGCAGATCAGGCTATTGACTAGCATAGTGGTAGGGCAGCGCCGACAGGAGCAGGTAGCTAACCCTAGAGCTGACAGTTTGAGGATTCGGGATTTTCTGGGTTGTAGTCCACCCGAGTTCTATGGTTCGAGGTCTGAGGAGGATCCGCAAGAGTTTATTCCGCAATTACAGCGGACTATGCAAGTGATTAGGGCCTCGGAGACGGAGTCAGTTGTGTTAGCTTCTTACCGGTTACGCGATATTGCGTTGAACTGGTTTGAGTCTTGGGAGCTGTCGAGAGGTGTGGGTGCTCGTCCAACAGTTTGGGATGAATTCACGGAGGCCTTTCTTGATCACTTTTTGCCTCCTGAAATGAGGAGAGCCCGTGTTGATAGGTTCTTGTCATTGAGGCAGAATGAGAGGACTATCAGAGAGTACAACCTGGAGTTTGACTCCTTGGCTGTATGCACACCATCAGAAATGATACGGCGGATATAGTTCATCGTTATGTGATAGGGCTAGACCGTTATATGATTCTCGATGCTGAGGTGGCCCTTCAACCAGGTATGGATATTACCAGGATGCAGGCGTATGCGCAGGGGATAGAGGATAGAGAGAGGGAGGATCAGATTGACTCAGCCACCAAGAGGCCGTGACAAGTGGTCTCGTGGCGCTGAGGCGACATTTCGCAGCAGACTAGGTCTACATTGCAGCCAGCACCGAGTGCTCCCCCACAGTTTTTCGGCGGGGGTTTTTACAACCCCGAGAATGCAGGGGTCGGTCAGATCTCTAGAGCTTCAGGGTCTCAGGGAGATGGGGGTTCCAGTCAGTCGAGGCCATCTTTGCCTCAATGCGCCCAGTGTGGTAGGTTTCATTCTGGGGTATGTCGCGCCGGTACGGGTGCTTGTTTTTCTTGTGGTCGTCTAGGCCATATGATAAGAGAGTGTCCTTATAGAGGGGGTCCTGGTGGGACAACACAGTCTACTGGATCAGTTGCGGGTTCTTCACCTTCAATAGCTAGGCAGGATGTTCATGCACCGACAGGCCGTGGCAGAGGTCGTGGTGGAAGTTCCCAGTTTTAGCGGTCCTTTGAACCGCCTATATGATTTCAGGTATGTTTTTGACCCTTTAGAGACTCGTATGCATGATAAAGTTGTTGTATGTTTAAGTGTCATGAACGGATTATATTGAGACTATGTATATGCTAGACGGGGTTGGAAGTACGAAAAAATAATCCCTTTTTGGGCTTATGATGGATGGATATGTGTGTGCAAAGTATTAGGGCCATAAGTGGCATAATTAGGTGTCATTAAGTGTAGTTGTATGAGATTATGCCGAGAAATGATAAAGTGAACTCTGAAAGAACATTCGAGGACGAATGTTTCTAAGGGGGGAAGAATGTTACACCCCGTATTTACAGGACATGTTTTAAGAACGTACGTGAGAATCCCAAATGTTAAGATTAGAGACTTGTAAAAATTTATCGGAATTATGGAATTTTCGGAAAATGTAATATTGTGATGAATGGGAGGGCGACACGTGTCACCCCCCCTTATGGTTGCCTTGGACGAAAATTACATGGGCAAAAGGGTCAATTGACCATTGTTTAGAAGGCCAAGTCTTGCAAGTAGTGAGCTTGATATATTTGACTTAGTCAATGGGACCACTTAGTTGATATTTAAAAGAACTTCATCCAAACCACACATTTGTGCTAATCTCAACCCTCCATGTTACTATATAGTAGTACTAGTAGTGAGACAAGTTCCACACTTAGCCAAATTTTCAAGAAAAATTGGATGAACTATGCTTGTGCTCTCGGGTTCATCAAGGGAGAAAAGGAAAAAAAATGTTTGTTGTCCAATAATCTCCCCACTTTAAACAAAGGTTCCTAAGTGTATTGTAAGGGTATCTCAATAGAAAAATCTCGAAAAAAGATAGTTTTCGTATTAGGGCACCAGTCGCGGGCCCGGGGTCGGGTCGTGACAGCTCATTCCTATTATAGTTCATGCACATAACCTCAGCTGGCATTACCCTTTTATTCTTTGCACCTCCCTTGAACTTCATTGATGTGGGCGCAGCGATAACTTTAACCTTCCTCTTCGGAGATTCCTTACCCTTCAGTTTGGAAAGACTAGAGAATCTAACCATAAGCACAACTTTGCTCTTAGAGATTGAAGATTCAAAAGTTTCAAGCATGTTATGTAATGTCAGCAGTCTCACTTTAGTTTCATCCTATATTGTAATTAATGATGAAACTCTCAAACGAACCAGGAAATGGATTTAGTATAAGCGTGGAAGCAATCCTGTCATGAAACTTAATATCAACAGAAGCCAACCTTTCAATCATCCAATCATCTTCAGCGCATATGGATACACTTGGACCCCATCGTTCAGCCAACACTTAAAGAGATATATAATAATCTCATTATTCATTGTTTGAGACTGAGAGTCATAGAGGTTCTTTATGTTACACCCCGTAAGTCCAAGAAATGTATAAGAGATTGTACGTAAGGAATCAAGGCTTGAAAATTTGTACGAAAGGAAGAATTGTTTTTTTCCGACGGAAAATCTTCCGAACGTCGGAAAGGAAAAATGTTCGTTGATGAGAATTGGATTCTCAAAATGCATTATTTGATGAGTTTGGAACTTATTAACATTATGGAAAAAATTATTTTTACGGATTTGGTCATGTGGGGCCCACCCGAGGAATTTTACGTTTTGTGGGGCCCACGAGGGTTACGGAATTTTTTGGACGAATGAGAGGGCGACACGTGGCACCCCCAATGGTCTTGGACGAAATTATGCTAGGGTAGTATGGTCATTTACCTATGTGGAAGATCAAGTCTTCAAAGCTTGATAAAATTGACCAAGTCAACTTGCCCACTTGGCTAATTAATTAATGCTCTTCATCTTAGCCTCATATTTGTTATAATCTAAGCCCTCTATTGTGTTATTTATACACTACACTAGAGCAAGACTTGTCTTCAACACTTAGAAAAAAAATCACAACATTGCTTAGCCAAGAAAGTGCTCTCGGGTTAGGTACTATTCCAACAAGAAAATTTTGTAGTTTTGATCCATTACTCACAAGACTTTAACCCAAGGTCCCTAAGGGTATTGTAAGGATATCTCAATAGAAAGATTTCGGAAAAACGACGTTTTTACGTTAGTCGCAATGCGAAACCCTAAGGTGTTCTTCAACTTTGAAGATGGAACTTGAAGAGGAGTTCTTCATGAGTTTCTAAGGAGTGATTGGAGCGGATTGGAACATAAGGAAAGGAGCTAAGAATTGCTAAGGAGCGACTTTGAATATTGGAATTTATAAGGGCTTATAAAGGTAACAAATCTTGTCGTTTTAGTAATTAAGAATTACTTATTGTTGTAGCTATGGATATTAGCAATCATGAGGTATATACTATGAAGTTTGATAAGTGTTATGGATAATGGAAACCCTAATCCGAAATTTGCATGATTAACCCTAAGATTGTATTTCAAATTGGTTACTAGTTTTAGTCGTCGCTTGTTATATAAAGAAAGGATTATAGTAGTTTGAATTGTTTGCGATTATATAACATGTTAGGACGACATTATGGATTGAAAGGAATTGGAAAGGACTTGTGTTGTTGTATGTAGTTGGCCGATAATGGCTAGGATATTAAACTTACTTGTATGAATTGTGGGGCGGAATTTTACACGTATTGTAAGGCGTGTAATCCCCTTTGATTGGTTGGTATGTTGAGCCTTAAATGTGGCATGTTTGGTTATTGTATTCGGCCTTGAAAAAGGTGGCAAAGTATGTAGAAACAAAGGAAGTGCTGTCCGATTTTCCGTAGGATTTAGTGGCTTTACACTTAGAATATTCTACGATTGAAGCTAGAGGTTAATGGACGTGTTATGACTATTATAGGTTGAAGTACTACGATTAGCGTATTCTACTTGAGGGGTGGAAAACTAGCAAGGATAAAGTACTTGGAAGAATTTTGCAACTTGTCGCTAGTCGTCGCGAGGTATGTGAACCTCTTCTTTCTTTGGCATGATCCTACGTATGAAATATCCATGTGATAGTATTCCATGATTCCTTCTACTCTTAGAAGTTAAGAAGTATTCACATTGTTGACTCTAAGTTAATAGTATGTTAAATTGTCCTAAGTCCTTACCAAGTCTTATGGGAGATGTTGGTAAGAATGGTTAGGAAATTATGAGATTTGATTTAAAGCTATGTGTCTTGATTTATTTAAAGTAAGTAAGTGGATTTTATGTTCGAAAATAAGTTGAATTTATATGTGAAAAGGGGATTGTTTTTAAAAGTGGAAGTTATATGATTTTAAGAGAATGAGTTACTTGGTTTTGGAAGTGTATGGAACTTTATATTTTTTTTATAAGCATAAGTAATTGGACTTTAAAGAATGTATGTTATGAAGTTTTAAGACTATGAACTTTGGTTGTCTTTTAAGGATTTTGAAACTTTATTTTTCAAGTTATGTGACTTGAGCTTTAAAAAGAAAGAAGGTTTATGATTCTTTTAAGTATGTAAGTACGTAGTATTTTTGGGTTTAGTTTCACTAATGTTGCAAGAATAAAGGGCCTTAAGTTCTCTAAAATGAATGGTTGTTATAATAGCTTTATGGGAAGTTGTTATGACGACTTAAGAAGAAGTGAAAAGATGGTTTAAAAATGTTATGTAAGGAAATATCACACCGAGCCTGCAAATAGGCCGGATTACGTTATGAGATACACCGAGCCTACAAATAGACCGGATTATGTTATGAGATACACCGAGCCTACACATAGGCCGGATTACGCCATATTACCCCGAGCCTTCACATAGGCCAGGTTACGTCATCTTACACCGAGCTCCACAGGCGGGCCGGATTATGCTACATGATTCCACAGTACACCGAGCTCCACAGGCGGGCCGGATTATGCTACATGATTCCACAGTACACCGAGCCCCACAGGCGGGCCGGATTATGCCACATGATTTATCAGTACACCATGTCCCGCAAATGGGCCGGATTACGTTATCACGTATGGATAATCAAAGTAAGCTTCCAAATAAGAAGTCCCTCCATAAAGGGCCGGATTAAGTTATGTAAGACATGTAAGTTATGTGGAAAAACTTGATTAATTTCTTAAGTATGTATGTAAGAATATGAGGTTAATTCTTATTGAAAGAAGGAAAGGAACGGTTAAAATACGATTGATTTCAGGAGTTAAAATGACATTCTTTTATACAGTTATGATTTGGTTGTTGCACCTTATTTGCTCCATACTGCAATTGTTGTAATGACTTCTTCTGGGCTGCGTTCATGCCCGCAGGTGTTAGGTACACAGGTTGGTGATCCTTGCTCTTAGGATCTCTGTTCAGTTTTTGGGAAGAAGCTCCATTCACTCCGGAGGCTTATCTTTTTGGTACGGTTTCCCTGATATTGTAGATTTATGTACATTGTGGTAGTATGGGCCCCGTCCACATCGTTGAAATTCTTAAGTGCAGTAGTCACATGCTGTGGGTCGGTTTGTAAAAAAAGAAAGGGATATAACTGCTGTTGTTTATATATATGTGTCCATGGAGGTAGCCTTATCGGCTAACCTGTTGTTTAAATTCTCGTTGTTTTATTTTATAAGTTTCATGTATGTTCTACTGATTATCTCTGATGTATACTGTAAGGTGCCAGTAGGGCACCGATCCACGCCCGGTCGGGTCGTGACAAAAGTGGTATCAGAGCAGTTAGTCCTCGGAAAGTGTCTACAGGCACTGTCTAGTAGAGTCTTGATTATCGGTGTGTTGTACCACATCTATAATCGTGAGGCTGCAGGACATTTAGGATTAGTTTCCATTCTTCTCCTCCGAGATCGCAAGAGAGTATTAATAGGTTGATCCGTCTCTGACGTATTCTTATGTATATGAATCAGCTATGCCTCCGCGGAAGGCGACCAGGCCCGAGGCGGCGGCAGCAAAGCGCCGCGCGCAGCGCAGAGGTTACTAGGACTCAGGCTCAGACTATGCCTGAGGTTGTAGTCCAGGCGGCGAGTTCAGTTACGCCGACAGTATTAGAGGAGCAGAGAGCAGCCGCACTCGGGGTTCCGAGCACTGAGCCTCGGTCCTCGGCCCGGGCGAGTATAGAGATTATGGAGAGCGGTCGTTATTGACCAAAGATAGTGGTAGGGCAAACGGGACAGAGCAGTAGCTAACCACAGAGCTCACAGCTGAGGATTCGGATTTTACAGGTTGTAGTCCACCCGAGTTCTATGGTTCGAGGTCTGAGGAGGATCCTCAGGAGTTTATTCGGCAGATACAGCGGACTATGCAGGTGCTTAGGGTATCGGAGACCGAGTCAGTGGTGCTAGCTTACCGATTCTGCGATATCGCTGAACTGGTTTGAGTCATGGGAACTGTCTAGGGGTGTGGGTGCTCCTCCAGCTGTTTGGGATGAGTTCACAGAGGCCTTTCTTGATCACTTTTTGCCTCCTGAGATGAGGAGAGCCCGTGTTGATAGGTTCTTGTCATTGAGGCAGAATGGGAGGACCATCAGGGAGTACAACCTGGAGTTTGACTCGTTGGCCAGGTATGCGCACACTATTGTGGCTGACATGGCTGATAGAGTTCATCGCTATGTTATGGGGCTAGACCGTTATATGATCACTGCTTGCCTGGGAGTGGCCCTTCAGCCAGGTATGGATATTGCCAGGATGCAGACATATGCACAGGGGATTGAGGACAGGGAGAGAGAGAACCGACCAGACCAAGGCCAGCCCAAGAGGGCTAGGACGGCAGGGGTTCAGGGTGATTTTCGAGGCGGAGAGCCTCGGCGACTAGGTCTACATTTCACCAAGACGAGTGCTCCTTCCCGATTCCGCGGAGGATGGATCAGCCGGGTAATTCAGGAGCCGGTCATAGCTCCAGAGCTTCGGATTCAGACGCGTGGGTTCTAGGCGATGGCCACTCTTCCTCGTTGTCACAGCTGCGGCATCACCATGGGGAATGTCGTCGTGCATCGTGCTGTTTTACTGTGGGCCGCTGGGCCATATGTTGAGGATTGTCCTAGTAGGAGAGTTACAAGAGGATAGCACGATCTGGGGATCGATTGCCGAGTTCTTCGCCGCAGAGCTAGGCGAGATGTTCATACACGGCAGCCGCGTGCAGGTCGTGGTGGAAGTTCCCAGTTTTAGCGGTCCTTTGAACCGCCTATATGATTCCAGGTATATCTTCAACCCTTTAGAGATTTGTATGCATGATAAGGTTGTTGTATGTTTAAGTATCAAGAACGGTTAATATTGAGATTATGTATGTATGCTAGAAGTAAGTTGGAGGTACGAAAAGATAATCCTTTTAGGCCATGAATGTGAGTAGATAGTGATGGTGCACACTTTGGATTTGTTTCCTCGTTTGGTTTGTGATGGCTAAATATGCAAGTGCGGTGTATTAGGGCCATATGTGGCATAATTAGGTTTTACTAAGTGCAGTTTTATGAGACTATGCCAAGAAATGATAGATTGAGCTCCGAAAGAACATTCGGGGACGAATGTTTCTAAGGGGGGAAGAATGTTACACCCCGTAAGTCCAGGACATGTATAAGAGATTGTACGTAAGGAATCAAGGCTTGAAAATTTGTACGAAAGGAAGAATTGTTTTTTTCCGACGGAAAATCTTCCGAACGTCGGAAAGGAAAAATGTTCGTTGATGAGAATTGGATTCTCAAAATGCATTATTTGATGAGTTTGGAACTTATTAACATTATGGAAAATTTATTTTTACGGATTTGGTCATGTGGGGCCCACCCGAGGAATTTTACGTTTTGTGGGGCCCACGAGGGTTACGGAATTTTTTGGACGAATGAGAGGGCGACACGTGGCACCCCCCAATGGTCTTGGACGAAATTATGCTAGGGTAGTATGGTCATTTACCTATGTGGAAGATCAAGTCTTCAAAGCTTGATAAAATTGACCAAGTCAACTTGCCCACTTGGCTAATTAATTAATGCTCTTCATCTTAGCCTCACATTTGTTATAATCTAAGCCCTCTATTGTGTTATTTATACACTACACTAGAGCAAGACTTGTCTTCAACACTTAGAAAAAAAATCACAACATTGCTTAGCCAAGAAAGTGCTCTCGGGTTAGGCACTATTCCAACAAGAAAATTTTGTAGTTTTGATCTATTATTCACAAGACTTTAACCCAAGGTCCCTAAGGGTATTTTAAGGATATCTCAATAGAAAGATTTCGGAAAAACGACGTTTTTACGTTAGTCGCAAGGCGAAACCCTAAGGTGTTCTTCAACTTTGAAGATGGAACTTGAAGAGGAGTTCTTCATGAGTTTCTAAGGAGTGATTGGAGCGGATTGGAACAAAAGGAAAGGAGCTAAGAATTGCTAAGGAGCGACTTTGAATATTGAAATTTATAAGGGCTTATAAAGGTAACAAATCTTGTCGTTTTAGTAATTAAGAATTACTTATTGTTGTAGCTATGGATATTAGCAATCATGAGGTATATACTATGAAGTTTGATAAGTGTTATGGATAATGGAAACCCTAATCCGAAATTTGCATGATTAACCCTAAGATTGTATTTCAAATTGGTTACTAGTTTTAGTCGTCGCTTGTTATATAAAGAAAGGATTATAGTAGTTTGAATTGTTTGCGATTATATAACATGTTAGGACGACATTATGGATTGAAAGGAATTGGAAAGGACTTGTGTTGTTGTATGTAGTTGGCCGATAATGGCTAGGATATTAAACTTACTTGGTATGAATTGTGGGGCGGAATTTTACACGTATTGTAAGGCGTGTAATCCCCTTTGATTGGTTGGTATGTTGAGCCTTAAATGTGGCATGTTTGGTTATTGTATTCGGCCTTGAAAAAGGTGGCAAAGTATGTAGAAACAAAGGAAGTGTTGTCCGATTTTCCGTAGGATTTAGTGGCTTTACACTTAGAATATTCTACGATTGAATCTAGAGGTTAATGGACGTGTTATGACTATTATAGGTTGAAGTACTACGAGTAGCGTATTCTACTTGAGGGGTGGAAAACTTGCAAGGATAAATTACTTGGAAGAATTTTGCAACTTGTCGCTAGTCGTCGCGAGGTATGTGAACCTCTTCTTTCTTTGGCATGATCCTACGTATGAAATATCCATGTGATAGTATTCCATGATTCCTTCTACTCTTAGAAGTTAAGAAGTATTCACATTGTTGACTCTAAGTTAATAGTATGTTAAATTGTCCTAAGTTCTTACCAAGTCTTATGGGAGATGTTGGTAAGAATGATTAGGAAATTATGAGATTTGATTTAAAGTTATGTGTCTTGATTTATTTAAAGTAAGTAAGTGGATTTTATGTTCGAAAATAAGTTGAATTTATATGTGAAAAGGGGATTGTTTTTAAAAGTGGAAGTTATATGATTTTAAGAGAATGAGTTACTTGGTTTTGGAAGTGTATGGAACTTTATATTTTTTTTATAAGCATAAGTAATTGGACTTTAAAGAATGTATGTTATGAAGTTTTAAGATTATGAACTTTGGTTGTCTTTTAAGGATTTTGAAACTTTATTTTTCAAGTTATGTGACTTGAGCTTTAAAAAGAAAGAAGGTTTATGATTCTTTTAAGTATGTAAGTACGTAGTATTTTTGGGTTTAGTTTCACTAATGTTGCAAGAATAAAGGGCCTTAAGTTCTCTAAAATGAATGGTTGTTTTAATAGCTTTATGGGAAGTTGTTATGACGACTTAAGAAGAAGTGAAAAGATGGTTTAAAAATGTTATGTAAGGAAATATCACACCGAGCCTGCAAATAGGCCGGATTACATTATGAGATACACCCAGCCTACAAATAGGCCGGATTACGTTATGAGATACACCGAGCCTACACATAGGCCGGATTACGCCATATTACCCCGAGCCTTCACATAGGCCGGGTTACGTCATCTTACACCGAGCTCCACAAGCAGGCCGGATTATGCTACATGATTCCACAGTACACCGAGCTCCACAGGCGGGCCGGATTATGCTACATGATTCCACAGTACACCGAGCCCCACAGGCGGGCCGGATTATGCCACATGATTTATCAGTACACCGTGTCCCGCAAATGGGCCGGATTATGCCACATGATTTATCAGTACATCGTGTCCCGCAAATGGGCCGGATTACGTTATCACGTATGGATAATCAAAGTAAGCTTCCAAATAAGAAGTCCCTCCATAAAGGGCCGGATTAAGTTATGTAAGACATGTAAGTTATGTGGAAAAACTTGATTAATTTCTTAAGTATGTATGTAAGAATATGAGGTTAATTCTTATTGAAAGGAGGAAAGGAACGGTTTAAATACGATTGATTTCAGGAGTTAAAATGACATTCTTTTATACAGTTATGATTTGGTTGTTGCACCTTATTTCTGTTCCATACTCACTGTTGTCGACTTCTTCTGGCCGCTCATGCCCGCAGGTGTTAGGTACACAGGTTGGTGATCCTTGCTCGTAGGATCTCTGTTCAGTTTTTGGGAAGAAGCTCCATTCACTCCGGAGGCTTATCTTTTTGGTACGGTTTCCCTGATATTGTAGATTTATGTACATTCAGGGGTATGGCGGGGCCCTGTCCCGTCACTGTTGAAATTCTTAGAGGTCTGTAGTCACATGCTTTGGGTCGGTTTGTAAATAAAAAGAAAGGGATATAACTGCTGTTGTTTATATATATGTGTCCATGGAGGTAGCCTTATCGGCTAACATGTTGTTTAAATTCTCGTTGTTTTATTTTATAAGTTTCATGTATGTTCCGCTGATTTTCTCTGATGTATACCTGTAAGGGTGCCCAGGTAGGGCACCAGTCACGGGCCCGGGGTCGGGTCGTGACACTTTAGGTGTTCTATCATCTCTTTAGGACCCATGTTCTTATGTTGCCCTTTGCCGATCTATTGACATGGAAGATAGCATAATGCGTTGTACAGATGTGGCATCATCAAGGTGTTTCTGATAGATTGCCTTGTCAAACTGGGCATACGCTTCAGAATTTTCAGTAGGGACTGTTGATCGGTGTATTTTATATACACCTTTTGAGCCAGTTTTAGTTAGTCTTTTGTCCCATTTTGCAAATATAAGTGTCGTATTAGGATAGTTTTCCTTTCTTTTGAGTCAAAGTGGTTAAAATGGCCAAATGGTGGAAAATG
The DNA here is from genome assembly GCA_029844215.1 of Przewalskia tangutica. Lineage (NCBI taxonomy): Eukaryota > Viridiplantae > Streptophyta > Magnoliopsida > Solanales > Solanaceae > Przewalskia > Przewalskia tangutica. The sequence goes on from JAQGDG010000384.1 coordinate 105,208, forward strand.
AGCTAAAAGAGGGCAAAAGAGGAAAGTCCAGAGCTAAAAACAGAGAAAGTGGCGAACGAAACGAAACTGCGCCGCGCGCCTCGCAAGCGAGGCTGCGCGCCACTATCATCAAAGCTGCAGAAGACTTCGAGTCGCGGCGCTAAACACCCGCTACGAAGTTGCAGCGCGCCTCGCATGCCAGAATCGGGGCCGCGCGACAAATCACCCGACGGATTGCAGAAGTTCCGGCGCGCGCTGTCGCAGGGCGCGGCGCCGACGCGGAAAAATTAGGTTTCCAGACGGATTTTGGGCCAGGCCTGCAGGGAAAAGTTGAGGCGGTTTTCAGCCTATAAAAGGAGAACCCTAGGCAGTTTTTAAGGGTTCCCCTTCTTGCACAACACAAGGCTTCTTGCTTAGAGATTGGAGACCATAGTCTAGTAATTTCTTTTCCTTTTCTTTTCTTTATTTCAGTTTTTGTATGATGAACATGAGATTAGTTCTTGTCATGTCAATGGCTAGGAACTAATTCCTCTATAGGTCTTTCCATGTTGAATCTCTAGAAACTTATGTTATGATTTAATGCATGCTTATGGTTATTCTTCTTCTTGTTGAGATCTATCCAATATTTGAGTTGAATTCTTGGTAATTAATTGACAACTAATTATCACTATATGATTTCTAATCAGATTCCGAAAGGGGGGATTGTGAATATGCTGTAAGTTGGGTATTGGATTGGGGATGAAAATACCTCAATTATTTATGTAGCGTTAATGAGAGGCTTAAAAACCCTAATTTTGCGCATTGTGCGTGACGGTTAACTAGGTTCTTGTTCTTAATCCTCCTATAGAGTTATCCTTATCACCGAAAGGTAGGTAAGGTGCAATACTGGGGTTGAGTGTTTATATAACCCTAACGGGAGTATAAAACGATTTAGTGAACCTGCTTTCTCCAAAAGAAGAAGACCATAAGTTATTGCATTAATAAGTAGCATAAGCGGATAGTGAGGAGACGTGGAAGCCCTATTCTCATCATCACTGAAGTAAACCCTTTTAGTTAAATAGCTTTTATAATCCTTAGTTATAAACAACAAATCTAAATATCAATTTACCAAATAGATACAAAAAAATAGATAGTTGGTAATTGAACCCTAATCCTTGAGGACGATATTCGGTCTTATCAAGACTATACTACTTGTCACGATAACGTGCACTTGCGTTTAAAGTGTGTGCATCTTACCGCGCACCAAGTTTTTGGCGCCGTTGCCGGGGATTAGGCATAGTTTAATATCAAATTTGTCTATTTTTAATTTCTAATTTGGTTTTTAATTTTTTAATTTTTAATTTTTACGTTTTTTATTATTTTTGGAAAATTCGAGGTACCGTGATTGGTTGTTTGTTTGTTTTTGATCTATTTCAGGAAATCAGTTTATGCGAAGGATAAGAGGAGCTGACACTCTTGTTACCTTCAATCCAGAGATTGAGAAAACCTGCAAACAGAACAGAAAGAATCAGCGGATTGCAACTTTGATAGAAATGGACGGTGCTCAAAACAATAACATGATGAGAGAAGGGTTAGGTGAAAATCAACATAACCCAGGAATGCCTCGACAAGTACCAATGGACGTGGAGGAGAGAGTCCAAATCCAGCCAGAAAGGAGTTTGGGGGACTATGTGCTGCCAAGAGTGAATGGAGCACAGACATGCATTAGGCTCCCTGCAATAGGAGCCAACAACTTCGAGATAAAACCGGCGATTCTGAGCATGGTACAACACACAGTGCAATTCGGAGGACTGCCATCGGAGGATCCACATATGCACATAGCTAATTTCTTGGAGCTATGTACAACTTTCAGATATAACGGCGTTACTGATGATGCCGTCAGATTGAGGCTCTTTCCCTTCTCACTCAGGGATAGAGCAAAAGTATGGTTGAATTCCCTGCCGACCGATTCAATTTTTACATGGCAAGAGCTGGCACAGAAATTCCTAGCCAAGTTCTTTCCCCCGTGTAAAGCAGCAAAACTGAGAGGGGAGTTGAACAACTTCTACCAAGCATATGGAGAGTCCTTATATGAAGCTTGGGAAAGGTTCAAAGATCTACAGAGAAAGTGCCCACACCATTGCATTGAGTTGTGGAACTTGGTCCACATCTTCTACAACGGGCTGAGCAATACAACCAGAACCATTATAGATGCAGCAGCAGGTGGAGCATTCATGAGGAAAAAAGCCCACGACGCTCATGAGCTATTAGAAGATATGGCCACCAACAACCATGTCACGTACAGAGGTCGACATGTGGGAGAAGAATGGAGTCCACGAAATAGATGCTATTGTCGCTTGAATGCCCAAGTGGCCCTTTAGCTAAACAATTGCAGAACATACAAGGTCGATAAATGCGGTGCAGATGCCTAAAAGTCATGAAATATGTGGTGGCCCACATACATTTGAGTGTGTCCTTCACCGATCCCAACAATATACCAATGGAGCGATGAGTGTCGTGCCATAGGTAATTATCGAGGCAGAACAACCCCTACTCCAACACTTATAATCCAGGGTGGAGGAACCACCCAAATTTCTCATGGAGAGGAGACCAGGGGCAGCAGAACAAGCACCAGAACCAGCAGAACCAATACCAAGGGCAACAAAATCAATACCAGGGGCAGAACCAATACGAGGCGATGCGTAACCAAGCAGATGATCAGCACTCTTCATTCAAGCCCCACAGCCTCAACAGTTCAATGCACCGGTTCAGAAAGAAAAGCCGACGAGCCGAAAGTAATAAAGACGCCAACGCCTGCACTCCGATTCATGTGGCTAGATCCTCATTCAGAACTTGGAAACTCAAGTGGTCACTAGCAAAGCAGCAAACAAAGAGTTACATGGGACATTGCCAAGCAACAGAGGTAAATCCAAGGATCAATGCCAGCAAAGGCAATTGAGAAGCGGCAAGCGGTTGGAGCAAAGAACACCGCAGCCGAGTTGAGAAGAAGGCGAGTTAGAAAAGAGAAGGTGATTGAGCCCACCAGTAGTAGAAAGCTCTGAGAAGGAGTATACAGAGAAGATCCCTTTCCCCAGAGACTACAAATGAAGGCGGTTGATAAACAATTCTCCAAATTTTTGGAGACATTCAGAAGTCGTATCAACATACCTTTCATAGAGGCATTAGAGCATATGCCCTCCTATTTTAAGTTTATGAAGGAGATCTTGGGAAGAAGAAAAGTCGGGCAGAGTACGAAATAGTAGCACTAATGTAAGAGTGTAGTGCTATCTTGCGAAAAAGTTGCCACCAAAGCTAAAAGATCCAGGAGCTTTACACTACCTTGCACACAAGTGTGGTAACTTGCAACAGAGCTTTATGTGATTTAGGGGCAAGTATAAATCTCATGCCCTTATCAGTATTTAAAAGATTGGAGTTGGGTGAGGCCAAACCAACCACAGTAAGCCTGCAACTGGCCGACAGGACAGTGGTTCATCCAAGAGGCAAGATCGAGGACGTGATTGTGAAAGTAGGAAAATTCTTCTTTCCTGCAGACTTCCTCATTCATGATATGGAAGAAGACGCGAAAATCCCTATCATATTGGGGAGGCCATTCCTAGCAACGGGGAGAGCGTTGATTGATGTTGAAAGAAGAGAGTTAACATTAAGGGTGGAGAATGAAGAAATGGTGTTTAAAGTTTTTAAACACGTCATTGAGCCACCAACAATGAGTGGGTGCTTTTCAATCAGCACCATCTAACCCCCATGCGAGCCAATACAAGTCAACCAAAGAGCGATGAGCCCAAGAAAGCAGGCATGGTTTGCTGAAACGCCACTAAATGAGGTAAGTATTCCTGAACTCCCCCTTACTGATAATGCTAAGAAGAAAAGAAGAAAAAGAAAACGCCAAATGTGGAGGAAATGGATTGGTTGGGGGCTTAATCCACCCCAGGGTTATTAAGGCTAAGGAACTTGCGTCCGGCTAAAAGACGTTAAAGACAGCGCTACTTGGGAGGCTACCCAATGTTGTTAATTATGTTATTTTAATTTCTGTCTTTAGTTTATTTTATTTTGTCTAAGAACAGTCTCACGGTCTTGGGGTCTTGTGTTTGTGTTATTGACAGGTACAGGCAAACAAACTGAAAGACGAAAAGCTGAACGGAAGCCAGGATTTCCAGAAAAATGGGTAGCCATGCGCCAGAGCATGGCGCGAAAAGAATCAACAGCGTTAGAGTCTGCCATGGCCAGCGAGTGGGCCAGCGGTAGTATTCCAAAATTTTGCCAAGTTTAGCCATATTTCCAGAATGGCCATGGCAGAAAGTCCCGGGCGAGAAGATCAGCCATGCGCCAAAAGCAGGCGGCACCGGGAATCCGAACTTAAAACGCCTAAATCGATTTCCAAATCCAATTTCAAAACCTAACCCTTCGCTTTCCAAAACCCACGAAAATCCGAAAATTTGCCCACAAATCCTCCATAAATCCAACCCAACCACAATAAAAAACTCTTAAATTCCTAAAAACCCTTAGTTGTCTCAAATAACAAAGCTCCATTCCATAGCCTCAAACCACCAATTGAAACAAGAGCAGCTTGGATCTTCTCAGAAAAAGGTAATCTTTTTTCTGTTCTTGAATCCTTTACTGAAATCACAGGAGGTAGTAGTTTGAAGGAGTATTGTAGTTGAAGTAGTTGGGTACTGAAAAGTTGATTGTGAAGTTTGGAGAAAAGAGTAGAAAAGGAGTGTGGGTATTGGGTAGAAAAGTTGAAGTTTGGGGGTGTTGTGTTCGCTGCTAGTTGTAGATTGTGTAGGAAACATTTGTGCCACTAAATTAAAAGCTCCAGAAACTATTTTAAACCATGGCCACCAGGAAGAGAAGAGGCTCCACATCCACCCCAACCCCACATTACGATAATACTAGGTTTGTGAGCTACGAAGCCTTCCAAAGATACAAAAAGCTTGATACCAGACCCATAATACCAGAAAGGGGAATGGACTACCAGAGGGAGTCATATGGGGAGGAAGATGTTTATGAGCCCATCCGGGCTATGATTGAGTTAAGGGGTGGAGGAGATTCAGAACCGAGAAGATAGCACCAGTGAACACAACAATGGTGCGTGAATTTTATGTCAACTTTCCGGAGAAGGTGGAAAGGGGATGCTTTGTTAGGGGAGCTTATGTGTCTGTGACAACAGAGAATGTAAATGCACAAATGAAGACGGTTGATGTTGAAGAAAGAAGTGATTGGAATCACTTTAGAACATGGTCTAGAAGCACCGACCGCATCGACTGGAATGCCGTTGCAGACACCGTGAGCTACCACGGGGCTGTTTTTGATATTGGAAGAAATGGATCAAGAGCAATCGAGCAGCGCCATTCAACAAAGTAGCCAAAGGTTATTATATTTCGTCACGCCAGATGATTCCATCCACGCACTTCACCAGAGTGCCAGAGGATAGGATTAAACTGATATATGGAATTATGAGGGGAATGACGATTGATGTGGGGAAAGAAATAGTGCAGAGCATTGAAGAAATCAGCAGGTTGGTGACAACAGGTGGATTGGGACACGGTTCACTTATTACGATCTACGCCACATAAGTGCAGTCCCAAAACTACCCACCGACACTCATGAGAGAAACCAACGCCGGTGTCCCGCGATAGTGCACTCTTTTCCTGCACTCCAAGCCCCCAAAGAGCCGTGACGGAGAATACCAGCAAGCAGCAGCAGAGGCCGCGATGAACGAGGATGAGCCCGAAATAGGGGCTCACATGCGGCAGACCTAGCCACCACCAACCACGTAGTAACCTCCAAGCAGATGATGGAGCAAGTGCTCCGAACCGCAGAATGATGATGCAACATTTCGGCACATTGATACAAGGACAAAATGAGTTGAGACAGGGACAACAGGAGTTGCGACAAGGGCAACAAGAAGTGAGGCAGAGCAAATCACCGCACAGCGAGATGACGAGTTGAGTTCCCTGTTCAACCAATGGTCGATGCTTTACCCACCGCCACCACCACCATTTTAGCCAAAGTCTGTAAGTGTTTTATTTTTCTTTTAGTTTCTTTGAGTCTACACACATTGGGGACAATGTGTGATTTAAGTTTGGGGGTGTTTTATTTGCGTCTTGTTTTATTTGTGTCATGTGATTGTTTTATGTTTATTTTGAGTCACTAATTTTTTTTCTTTTTGAGTCACAATTGCCTGTCAAAGATCATGTATGTTGTAGTTGCTAGAAACACCTAGTGAAGTAAGGTGGAATAATGTAACGGAATTGAAGCAACTATCTAAACACCTAAGTTAGATATGCCAAAAACTCACAAAATCTGTCTATTTGGAGTTTCTTGCTTGAGTTATGCATGCTAAATGATAAATGCTTATGTGTTATGATTGCTTGCTATTTGAGGAGAAATAGTTAGGATATGCATGTTAGGGAGATGACTCGGGCATTTCTTTGATAGCCAATTCTTACCATTCTTTTCTATCCTGTACTTTAAAAATATCCCTAGTCAGCCCCATTGAGCCTAAATTTGAAACTTCTTCTTTGACACCCTATATTCCCACAAATTGTGCCATAAGTGAAAATATGAAATAGTGGAATACATTGTGTTAAAAAAGAGACAAAAAAAGTGAATAAGTTTGTTGCACCCCAATACAAAAGTAATAAGAAATAGGCAAAAGCCTAAGTTTGGGGGTGCTTGTCATTATTATATACTTCACTCTCCCAAAACAAAAGAGGGGAAAGATAGAATCGAAATGAAGAAAAGAACAAAAGAAAAGGAAATCTAAAAGCTAAAGAGCTTATGGTACACAAAAATGAGCCTAAATGCCTATTTTTACCAACCCCTACCTAAGCCTACATTACAACCCTTAAAGTCCTGAAGATCTCTTCTATGCATATCCAGGATTAGTGGAGAATAGCAAGTAAGCATGCCATAGGATTTTTGAATTTATATGCATGATTTAGTATATTGACTTCCATTAAAGCATGATGAATATGAGTTTGCGAAATATCTAGCTTAATGTGCTGAAATGTCATGCTATATGTTCCTGCATATTATTTTGCTAACCTTCATGTTTTTCTAGTTAACACTAATGCAGCAAAAGTAATCAATGGCAGTGAGTCTTTTATTTCCGTTCTTTGAGTCTTTTATTTCTTTCTTTCTTTCTATCTTTGCTCGAGGGCGAGCAAAGGTTAAGTTTGGGGGTATTTGATCGGTGTATTTTATATACACCTTTGAAATCGGCTTTAGTTAGTCTTTTGTCCCGTTTTGCACATATAAGTGTTGTATTAGGATAGTTTTCCTTTCTTTTGAGTCAAAGTGGTTAAAATGGCCAAATGGTGGAAAAGGAGCTAAAAGAGGGCAAAAGAGGAAAGTCCAGAGCTAAAAACAGAGAAAGTGGCGAACGAGGCCGATATTTGCATCAGCCGCGCCTCGTAGTCGGGGCTGGCGCCCACTATCCGCAGAAGCCGCAGACTGCGGCGCGCTAAAAGCATGGCCGCGACTAAACACCCGGTGTTACGGTGGGTAGTGGCCGCGCCTCGCATGCCAGAATCGGCCGCGCGCCAAATCACCCGACGGATTGCAGAGTTCGCGCCGCGCGCCGTCACAGGCGCGCGCCGACGCTGAAAATTAGGTTTCAGACGGATTTTGGGCCAGCTGCGAGGAAAAGTTGAGGCAGTTTTCAGCCTATAAAAGGAGAACCCTAGGCAGTTTTTAAGGGTTCCCCTTTTTGCACAACACAAGGCTTCTTGCTTAGAGATTGGAGACCATAGTCTAGTAATTTCTTTTCCTTTTCTTTTCTTTATTTCGCTTTTGTATGATGAACATGGGATTAGTTCTTGTCATGTCAATGGCTAGGAACTAATTCCTCTATAGGGCTTTCCATGTTGAATCTCTAGAAACTTATGTTATGATTTAATGCATGCTATGGTTATTCTTCTTCTTGTTGAGATCTATCCAATATTTGAGTTGAATTCTTGGTAATTAATTGACAACTACTTATCACTATATGATTTCTAATCGATTCGAAAGGGGGATTGTGAATATCTTGTAAGTTGGGTAGACATTCTTGGATTGGGATGAAAATACCTCAATTATTTATGTAGCGTTAATGAGAGGCTTAAAACCCTAATTTTGCGCATTAGCGTGACGGTTAACTAGGTTCTTGTTCTTAATCCTCCTATAGAGTTATCCTTATCACCGAAAGGTAGGTAAGGTGCAATACTGGGGTTGAGTTTTTATATAACCCTAACGGGAGTATAAAACGATTTAGTGAACCTGCTTTCTCCAAAAGAAGAAGACCATAAGTTATTGCATTAATAAGTAGCATAAGCGGATAGTGAGGAGACGTGGAAGCCCTATTCTCATCATCACTGAAGTAAACCCTTTTAGTTAAATAGCTTTTATAATCCTTAGTTATAAACAACAAATCTAAATATCAATTTACCAAATAGATACAAAAAAATAGATAGTTGGTAATTGAACCCTAATCCTTGAGGACGATATTCGGTCTTATCAAGACTATACTACTTGTCACGATAACGTGCACTTGCGTTTAAAGTGTGTGCATCTTACCGCGCACCAACTGTAGGGAGTGTTGTATCCAATTTTAACCAGTCACAAAAATTTGTTTCATCCAGCTTGTTCGTTTCAATCAACATTCTAAGTGACAGATCCGTCATTGTAACTGAAGAAAGTATAGAATTGAAATTAACATTCTAATATATTTCTATTGAAAACATTCGTAAACTAATTTACATGGTCTTTAGTTTAAATTATCTTCTACTATTTTAACATACTCTTTTACCCCATGAAAGAATACGGACTCATATCAAATACGGTCATAATGGGCCAAGATCCAGAATCATGTTGTCTTCGCGTTTGCTGAGGCTGATAACTTCAACAACATGATCCGGTAGGTCTCTAAACCAATTACAAACAATTTGCAACTCTTAGTTGATCGCATGTTCTAAACAATACGATCTGCGACCCTCGGCTGTCCGACACTGGGGCGCCAAGACCGCCTAGCAAGTCAACCCCGTTATGCGACTGCAATTATGTATCTAAGTAAGCTTTAACTTCATCGAGCAAATACTGGAGTGTAAATACTCACGAAAGTTTATCACCTACTACAATATTTATATGCATCTATGAAAGGGTCTAAGTCCTCATAGATTTAGAGCAAATGTTGGGGCAAAAATACTCATCTCGCCGAAAAAGATTTTGCACCACAATCAATTATAACGGACGATGCGTTCATTTTAAATGAGACATGTATTAAATTTTGGGGAACATTTTAATTCAGGGTTTTATTCAAGATCAACTATTTTACATGTTTCAAACATTACTCAAAGCATTTAAACATGTATTTGGGCGCCGTCTACCCAAGCATTATTGCAGACTCTAAACTAATTTTGGACGCCGCCTATCCAAACATGATTGCGGACTCTAAACTAGTTTTGGACGCCGCCTATCCAAGCATGATTTTGGACTCTAAACTTAGTAAGGTAAATGACGATCATTTAGAACCTAAACAGTATACCAACATACTGTGTAATAATAATCATGGATGAAACTTTGAAAAACTGAGATTTTAACCTTCCGAAATCGCGCCATGGTCGACAGCGTAAACTTTTGATTTCTGTTTCTGTGAATTAGGGCCACGACGCTCCACTATGGGGCCGCAGCGCTTCAGTTCAAGAGAGTTTCGAATTTCAAAACGAAGCTTTTAATCACGATCCCTGAAATTACCATGACCGGCGCCGCTCCAACATAGAGCCGCGTCGCTGCCGTGAAACCCTAGCTGGCGCCGCGGCGCCGACGTCCTTTTCAGAGCAGTTTCTGCGCTGATTTTCTAAAACTTGTCCAACCCCTAAATCTAATTTAGGGTTCAGATTACGAATCCTTTACTACCAGCCACCATTATCAATAACGCACATGTCGACCATCATCCATTCCTACACGTTCTTCGTCGCGGCAAAGATGTTCAGATTGAACCGGTTTACGCACAAGGTTCGATTCGTGCTAGAATGGAATGACTTCCTCGATTTAGCATAGTTAATAATTTAGGGTGATTTCTAAAGGTTAATCGCTCAGTCAAAGTTCGTCAGATTTCAATAGCCTTGTTTTAATTCAAATTAAAATTAATTTTACGTTTAACCCATATTATTATATCTTTCAATTGTTACGTAACCATTGAACCAACCTGGGCTCTGATACCACTGTAGGATTTTGTTGGGTCTAAAACACACAAGTAAGACACAACGGAAGTTTAAAATTTTATTAATTTACTTGCCCCAACAATTCCGTCTCTGGTATGATTACGTTACAATTGAAACCTGTAAAGACATGAGAAACAAACTTACAGTTGATATTCCTAAGTCTCTACTAAAAGGTGCGCACGCGATTGTCTCCTCGGGTGCAAGCCTTCGCTACGGTATACTCCTCTGTCAGGAAAGCCAGGAAATCTTGACAGAGGTTTGAGAGTATTTTAATTCCTGAACTCTGAGTTCAGAAAGTAAGAGTTTAGTTTATGATTCTAGTAAGAATTCAACCAACCTAAAATTATGGGTTAAGTGCTAAATATATAGGGGAGATTAGGATACAAATCAGACTGGGATTAGGCTTAAAAACCTGACCCAAACTGTTGCGGTGGACGGTCAATGATCGGCCATCATTTAACACGCCACGACTCACCTTCCGTGAGGTCGAGCCATGCCTCCCATGTTTTTCCAATATTTCTGCATGTTTTAATTTTGATTAAATCCAAAATCTAATTTTGACTTAATTACATAATTTCTATCAAATATAAATTATCCCATAATTTATTATTGATTAAAATATCTCGATTCTAAATCGAATATTTTATACTCTCTCAATATATCCTTAGACCGAATATACAATCGACTTAGTGTGACCCTTTAGGCCTTCACACATCTACACTTAATCAAATTAAGGTTCACATGGAACTCCTAGTCTGCGCCATATGACGAACTCAATATGTGAAATACGTTTACAAGACTCTTAGTAAACACAACCTCTATATGGGATGATAAATTCTTTTCATTCACAACACACCCGATCAAGCTTAGGATTTGCCAACTGTCTATCCAAATGACTTGATCACTTTATCTCATCTATATTAGTCGAAAACTAGATCATATCTTAAATATGTGCCAATGACTTGGTCTACCTAATATCACTGAGAAACTGAGTGTTCTCTCGAATATCCAATCGAGTAATGAATCATATTCTTGGCTACTATCACCTTAGTTTGTATCTCAATGTACCCAATTCAAGCCATGTCTTATCCTATAAGGAATTTAAGCTTAGGACAAGATCAAAGTGCATTACTCTACAAACCAGGTGCGTATTAATCTCAAGTCAAAAGACCTCTATCTCCCACATGCCGATAATACTCTAGACATGTATAACAAATAGTTTATCAGCAGGGCATGCCAATACCCTCTAAGAGTCTCCATGTGTCCATCACTAGCAATTATTACTAGTAGTAAGTCAGGCATACTACATTCTCTAAGAATGTGATGCAGACCACACGTCGACTTATAATATATCATTGATATCTCATTCTCAATAATCATCAGTCGAGGCTACTTTAAGAACTACGCTCTATCATTAATATCTCACACTATCAATGACAACGTTTAGTTCAAGGGATGCACATTAATGAATAATACAAACAATCAAATAATAATTCAGTAATTGCAAAAGCCACAAATATATTAATCTCATTAATAATACGAATGTGTTCAAGTACATGTCTCCCTAAAATGATTGTCTCTAGGACATAGATATACTTTCAGATGAGGCTGTGGGACGATCGCTAGCTCATGCAGCTTTTCCTCTATCGCGCTTTCCTGAAATATGTTAGAGTCAGCCCTACCATCCGGGGCTGAGTGAGAACCTCGCCTTAAAATCCAAAGTAACCTCACAATATTTTAATTACAATCACATTAAAAAAAATAAGAATGTTGTGAAAAAACATATTACAACCCTTTTATTATATAAGCCAATAAATATTCACGTGTAAAATCTTCTCCCAACTCGTCCTAGGAAATACTTATTTTAACAAGTTCCCTTGCTTTATCCCATATAACATATTTTATATTTGTTGCGGTACGTGCAACCCGATCCCAGTGCATTGTGGTACGTGCAACCCGATCTAATGCATTTATATATTGTTGTGATCCGTGCAATCCGATCCAATACATTTATGTATTTGTTGCGGTCCGTGCAACCCGATCCAATAAACTTATATATTTGTTGTGGTCTGTGCAACCCGATCCAATGTATTTATATATTTGTATATATATGTTATATGTTCAAAAGACTCAAATAATATTTCATTCTTTCAACTTTTCGCCCTTCCCACTTGTAAGGATTATAACTCTCAAACCATAATTCCAAATAAGATATTTCTTATGCCGAATCAAAGGTAACATGGGGATCTTATCACTATCTCAAGTTTCCTCTAAAAAAAATTAGTGTAACTAGTACAAATTCACGCAAGAAACAGTCCTATGAAAACTATCTCGCCGGAATTTTTATAAAAATGACACAATCTTAAAACAGTCATAACTTCTTATCCGTAAGTCGAATTAATCTCCGTAAAGTATCAAACTGTCCAGAACAGATAAATATAGAACTTGTATTCAACGAAAACTTTCAGATTCTTTACCTATTTGTATAATTTGTACGTTATACATTCTGCCCTTTTAGATTTCAGTTGATCCGAGGTAGAAACATTAAACAATGATAACTCTCACACTATAAGTCATATTTATCCATGTAAAGACTCAAACTGTCGATAATAGAGTAATCATGAACTTTGTTTCAGCACACACTTTTCAGATTCTTTAGCGATTTGTACAGTTGTTACGTTATACATTCTGCCCTACCAGATTTCAGTTGATCCGAGGCAGAAATTTTAAACAGTGATAACTCCCAAATCGTTAGTTGAATTTATCCCCGTAAAGTCTCAAACTGTCTATAACAGAGTAATCTAGAATTTTTATTCATCACACACTTTCCACCGATTTGTACAGATTTTACGTTATACGCTCTACCCTTTCGGATTTCGGTTGATCTGAGGCATAAACTGTAAGCAGCGATAAGTCACAAACCGTAAGTCGGTGTTGGCTCAGTAAGGTCTCAAACTGACCATGAAGAAAATATGTACAACACTGGAAATATTTGTCCCATTCTAACAAGGATAACTCCGCGAAAACAGTCCGCAATTATATAACTCAAACTTGTTACAAGACAATACTTATATCAATTAATTCATCACAACTAATGTTTATAGAAACATATATTTTTTTAACGTGAATACTATGTTTTAACATGCATTGTAACTCAAAACAAAGGATTTTTGTCACGACCAACCTGCCCGTGGATCGTGCTTACCCCTGCACCCTAGTGATACAACATCGAGAAAACCAATAAATAAAAACTTAAACATACAAATAGATATGGGTCAAGATAAAAGAAAATAGACCAACCAAAACGGTTGCCTTTCAGCATATATATATATATCGACCTTTGAACAGTTACAATCCTTACAACCTCGCCTACAACAAAGCATGCACTTCTAAGATTTTTACAACAACTATGACGGACAGTGGCCCGCCATACCCCAATGTACAAGAACCCTGCACTCGTGGTAACATACCAAAAGATAAGCCTCCAAGGAACGGAGCTTCCCAATACGTTGAAATGTGATCCTATGCGGGGATCGACAAATGATGTACCTCTACCTGCGGCATGAACGCAGCCCCCCGAAGGAGGTCAGTACAACAGGTACCAAGTATGTGAAATTGAAAATACTGTAAATGAAATCATAATAGTCTATATAAAGCAGGAGACATGTATGATAACCAAACTACAATACACAACATATAAACAAATATATCAAGTCGTGACTCACGCCTCCAAATCATCACTGTGTGCGTGGAATTCCTTCCTCACCGCCATACTGCTATGATATAACAACACCAAGGAGTATACATGAACACCGTGTCCCACTGCGGTCATAAAACCGTGACGGCAAGTATAACTACGAGATCCGACTGCATCAATAATATTGTACAACCATATCACGGTCGACACGCAAGTGCAATAGCCTCCACCAGCCTCCTCCACGCGCCACGTAGCCGACGGGGCAAGTGAATCGCCACGCACTGATCACAACCGTAAGTCACGGGCTCTATCCAAACACCGACTCGCTGGTCGACACGCGGCAAGTGCACTAGCCTCCACCGCCTCCTCGCGCCACGTAGGCCGACGGGGCAAGTGAATCGGCTAAGCACCATATCACAACCGTAAGTCACGATACTCGCCGGTCGACACGTGGCAAGTGCAATAACCTATACCAGATCCACTGCGCCACGTAGCCGACGGGCAAGTAAACAGGCTACGCACCCGATCACAACCGTAAGTCACGATACTTCGCCATAAATAACCATAATGGTCACATGTCCACAGAATCCATCATCGGTGTAGACATGCCCATGTAATAATAATAATGGAAGCTGACACGTGGCAAGTGCAATAGCCTCCACCAGCTCCTCCATGCGCCACGTAATGACGGGGCAAGTGAATCGCCACGCACTGCATCACAACCGTAAGTCACGGCTCCATCCAAACACTGACTCGCGAAGCTGACACGTGGCAAGTGCACTAGCCTCCACCAGCTCCTCCCTGCGCCACGTAGCTGACGGGGGCAAGTGAATCGGCTAAGCACCAGATCACAACCGTAAGTCACGATACTTCGCCGCGAAGCTGACACGTGGCAAGTGCAATAACCTATACCAGATCCACCTGCGTCACGTAGCTGACGGGGGCAAGTAAACAGGCTACGCACCCGATCACAACCGTAAGTCACGATACTTCGCCATAAATAACCATAATGGTCACATGTCCACAGAATCCATCATCGGTGTAGACATGCCCATGTAATAATAATAATGGAAGCATACCCGTGGAATCTTCCGTCACTGCCGGTACGTCCAAGTAAGTTCTCAACAAGTCAACCGGCCATCGAGACGCGGTAGTATAGAAACACAATTCTTGCACAACAAAGACTGTCACAATAAGCATAGGCAAGTTACACAACAACAAGCATAGGCGAGTTACACAACAACAAGCATAGGCAAGTTATACACAACTCAAGGTACTTTCATTTTATGTCAAAGTCCGGGTTTTAACTCTAAAGTACTACGTACGTTAGATTCCTTTAAAAAAAATCCATTTCTTTTACAAAGGTCACCCGATACCCGTAGTATAAAAATAGAGTGACTCACATTTTTTTTTTGGGTATACCAAAACACTTTCCTTTTCAACAACATTCTTTTCCCTAAGTTCAAGTTTGCCTAATTTCAAGTACTTAAGTCTCTTATTTTAGAAAGGTTTAGTAGTTCATAGTCTTAATCACTTAAGAGTATAATTCTCTTTAAACAATTTGAGAAACATATGCCTTATATGTGAGTAGGTTATTCTTGTTCATAATCAATCTTATTAAGCAGCCATGATCTAGGAAATGTAATATCATTTTGTCTCATCTTAGCTTCTATGCAGATGGAGGTTTCTACTTGGTTTTAATATCATTACTTAATTAGTCAAATCATTTCCTGTATTAACGCCGCAGATGGTTTTGTCGATACTCGTTCGATTTCAAATCAAGAAACATTATTCCTTTTAAAAACCAAGTACTCATTACTCACGAATGAGGTTTCACACAAAATTCATATTAATATAATTAAGTCAAGTCTCTTATCTTTTAAGATCAAGTCTCTTAACTTCTAAAATTAATAAACCATTCTTTTTATCTTTCTTAAGTCGTTATACCTAACTTCCCATAAAGCTAGTATAACTCTTAAGCTTTTAAAACCAAGCATTACTCTTCTTTCAAAAAGGTTTCTTAATTCTTTTGAAATACTTCAAAATTCTTATTATTCAGGCTTAAGTCAAAATACATTGCCGTACAACTACGTTCAGTTAGCACGCACGCTCATCAGACTATATATATATATATATATTATTCAGGCTTAAGTCAAAAGACATTGCCGTACAATTACGTTCAGTTAACACACGTACGTCTACCGTACTATATATATATATTCTTTTAAAATATCATGCTCAAGAGTATAGGAAGAATCACATACCTCGCGACGATTATCGACTATTAGCAAAACGCTCCTCGGCTATAACCCGGCTAGCCTTGTCCACCTTCCAAGTAGTACATGCTACTCGCAGAACAGTCAACCAATAAAGGTTATAAGACTACTGTAAATACGGTCCTATGTAAGTACAGTTTAATCTTCTACTTAAATATTCTTCTGATGTGATTTCAGTTCAAGTCTTATCTGTAATATCCTTCTATTACGCTTCAATTCTCTTCTATGAATCTTATATTCATTTTCAATAATACTACAAGATGTAATCTCCAATTACAATAGAAGGATAGGATTATTTACCTCGAAGCCCCAAAATTATCCAAGTTTAAAGTCGATCCTGAGCAAGGTTTAGCTCCTACTGCGCTCCATTCGCTCCTAGAAACCCTTAGAAGTTCTTCTCAAATTCTACTTTGTAATCCATCCTATTATGTAGTTTTTTCCATTGGGTTTCTTTTAGTGTGTAAAGGATAGTATAGTATTATTTTCCTGCTTTTAGTATTGTGTAACCTTGGAATACTATAAGGTATTTGGGCCAAGGTATTTTGGTATTATAACAATACTTGGAGAGTATTTCTACCAAGAGGGTGTGTATTATACTAAAACTACAAGGCAAAGGGGGTACTTTCGCCACACCACTAGAGTGGGAGTACCCTCTGCCAAGGCTTCTCAAAAGGGGGCTTTGGACGAATACAACTCACAAAGGGGGAGGGATTTCAATACTTGGAAAATGATTTTTGGATTAAGAAAGTCTTCAAGTTAGAGGAGTATTTATAGGCCAACCAATGGCCAAGATGAAGCCAAGTGCCATGCAAGTGTAGGGTGAGGATTCAACCATGTGCATTATACCGTATTTCCGAGTATATGCGTGAGGGCGACGTATTAAATTTTGCCTTAAGAATTGACAAGTTTGAAATTTGTACACAAGTGCCAAAAGAGTCGTTTTAAATGAACGCTTTCACACTTTCGTAGGGAAAATTCCGCCATGTCATTAATAATTTTTGCGGATTTTTCCGAGAGACGAAACATTTTGGACCAACGGAGGGGACAAGTGTCACCTCCCATTGGAAGCAAGTGGACGCAAGCTTGACCATGGCACGCTTTTTGGTGTTGAAATTTTGGTCAAGGGTTAGGTAGAATATGTTGTGTAGATGGATAAGGTAGCACATGGCTAAATCTTGGCCTTACACTTGCTATGCACTTGTCTTCATCTTGGCCATTGGTTGGCCTTCACTGACCTATAAATACCTCTCTAGTTGAAGACATTCTTCATCCAAAACTTGAGCAATCTATCTAAGTCTCAAAATACTCCTCCCACTTGTTTGCTTCGTCCAAAGCCCCTCCCCTCCCTTGAGAAGCTTTGCCGAGAGGCCTCCTCCCCTTTGTAGAGGCTTGGCGTGGTACCCCCCCTAGCCTAGTTGTTTTCGTATAATACTCATTTTTGTGGTATAGAAATACTCTCCTAGTATTGTTATAATGCCCAAATACTTTAGCCCATATACCTTGTAGTACTTTCCAAAGTACCCTTTTATACAAAAGCCCGGAAAATACTATTATACTTCCTCTTAGCCTCTAAACGAAACCTAAGGAAATCTTCATGTTAGTTGAAGTATTTAAGTAGGTTGGTTAGAACTTCTAAGGGTTGGTTGAGCGGGTTGAGCGCATAGCAGTAGAGCTAAACCTTGCTCGGGATCGACATATAAACTCGGATAATTTTGGGCTTATCGAGGTAAACACTTGACCTTCTTGTAATTGGAAATTACATGTTGTAGAATATATAGTGAAGTATACTATATATAGAACTGAACATTATAATTGTGCGGCAATGTCTTTGACTTAAGCTGAATAATACTTACGGCAATGTCTTGCGACTTAAGCTGAATTTTAAGAAGTGAATCAATCGTAATTTCATAGATCAGATACATGAGGCTTGTGTAGTATTCTCGTGAGTAGAATTGTACACGTCCGGTTAGATGTGTAAACCTCACTGGTTGGCTTGGTAGCCTCGATAGAGGAGAGAATTACGCTGCATGTGGGGAGTGTCGCGAATTTTCTGAGAATATTCTACGTCGAGATCTAAAGATGTTAATAGGCGCCTTGTGGCCTCTATAGTGAAGAACTACGTGTGGAAGCGATCTGCTGGCTTAGAGTGTAGCCGACGGTTTGAGGTGCTGAGCGTTTTGCTATTAGTCGATAATCGTCGCGAGATATGTGAACCTCTTCTTATCTGTCTAGCATGATATGTGTATAACTATGTAGTACGGTAGACGCATACGTGTTAAATGTATTTGATTGTTTTTAAACATAAAGTGTTATAACATCTATGTAAATGAGAAATGCTTTGTGGTTTCTTTTTAAAAGATAATCGATTTGACTTATAACCGACTTGATGTGTGATAATAAAGAACCTCGAAGTATTCTAAAAGATTAAGAAACCTTTTTGGAAGAAGTGTATACTTGGTTTGAAAACATAAGAGTTATACCAGCTTTATGAGAAGTTAGGTGTAACGTCTTAAGAGAGATAAAAAGAATGGTTTAATGGTTTAGAAGTTAAGAGACTTATTCTTAAAAGATAAGAGACTTGACTTAATATGGATGTTTGTGTGAAACCTCATTCGTGAGTAATGAGTACTTGGTTTTTGAAAAGAATAATGTTTTACTGATTTCGGAAATCAGAATGTGTATCGACAAACCACTGCAGCGTTAATAAAGGAAAATGTATTGAATAATTAAGTATTATTAAAACCGTAGAAACCTCCATCCGTAGAAGCTAAGATGAGACAAAATGATATTACATTTTCTAGATCATGGCTGCTTAATAAGATTGATTATGAACAAGAATAACCTATTCTCCTATGGCATATGTTACTCAATTGTTTTAAAAGAGAATAAGACATTGAACTATGAAATTTTTCAAAAAGAGACTTGTGTAATTGAAATTAGGCAAACCGAACTTTAGGAAAAGAAAGGCATTGTGTTGTCTTAAAATGGTTTAAAACATAAGGTGTTATAACAGCTTTATGGAAAGTTGGTTATAACAACCTTATGAAAACAAAAGAAAGGTTTTATCATCGGTTTTAATGTGGTAACTTGACTTTAAAAAAAAAAGAGGTGTTTTGGTCAAAAAAAAGAAAGCATGGTGTTGCCTTAATCTGGTTTTAAAAAAAAGAAAGAATGGAAGTTGTTTTGGTTTACTTAAAAGATATAAGTCACCCTATTTTATACTACGGGTATCGGGTGACTTTTATAAAAGGAATTTAACGTACGTAGTACTTTAGGGTTAAAACCCGGACTTGGGCATAAAATGAAAGTACTTCGAGTTGTGTAGAAACTTTCCTATGCTTGTTGTTGTGAAACTTGCCTATGCTTGTTGTTGTGAAAACTTGCCTATGCTTGTTGTGATAGCCTTTGTTGTGCAAGAATTGTGTTTCTATACTACCGCGTCTCTCGATGGAGGGTCGGTTGACTTGTTGAGAACTTACTTGGACGTGACCGCGGTGGTGGATAAATTCCACGCACGTTCTGTTGATAGTGTTACTTTGTAATCGCTTTGGACATATCGACACGATCGCACTCGCATGCTTCCACTTTGATTACCGCTTGTTGTCTTATTGTTTCCCTTGGACATACCGACACGACGCGTGGCGCATCGTATGCTTCCATTTGGAATCTGTCTTATTATTTCCTTGGACCTCATCGACACGATGCGTAGTGCGGGTATGCTTCCATTTGGAATGTTGTCTTATTATTTCCCTTGGACTCATCGACACGATGCGTAGCGCAGGTATGCTTCCATTTGGAATGTTGTCTTATTTGTTCCCTTTGGACATACCGACACGACGCGTGGCGCGGGTATGCTCCCATTTGGATTCTTTGTCTTGTTGTTATCATATCATAGATTGTCGGCGTGGCGGAAGGTACTCCACGCGTGATTGATGTTGTGGCGTGAGACCGAATTGATATAATTATGTGTGTGTCAGTAGTTAGTTATCATACTGTCTCCTGCTTTATAGACTATTATGATTTCATTTACTGATTTTACGCCACATACTGGTACTGTTGTATCGACCTCCTTCGAGGCTGCGTTCATGCCGCAGTAGAAGTACATCTACCGCCGATCCCCGCGTTTAGGATCTCATTTCAGCATTTTCGAAGCTCCGTTTCACGAGGCTTATCTTTGTATGTTATCCCGAGTCCGTAAGTTCTGTACGCTCGTGGTATGGCGGGCCCTGTCCGTCATAGTTGTTGTATAAATCTTAGAGGTCCAGAGTAATTGCTGGCAGGTGTAAGGATTGTAAATCGCTTCAAATGTTTATATATATATGTTGGAAGGCAAATCGTTTTGGTCGCCTATTTACTTTTATTTATCATGTCTCTCGTTTCATATTTATGCTTTATGTTCCGCTGATTTTTACGATGTTGTATCACTAGGGTGCCCGGTAGGCACGATCACGCCCCGTTGGTCGTGACAAAAGTGGTATCGCAGCGATTAATCCTCTGAAAGTGTCTACAGCACTTGCCTAGTAGTCTTGATTATCGGTGTGTTGTGCACCACATCTATAATCGAGAGGCTATAGGACATTTAGGATTAGTTTCCATTCTTCTCTTTCCGAGATCGTGCCCTAGAGCCGTGATAAGTTGGACCCTCGACGTATTCCTTTCCTTTACCGCTATGCCTCGCGTAGCAACCTGAGCCCGGATGGGCAAGGCGAAGGAGTCATAGTGGGATACAGAGGAGTACGAGGGCGCAGGCCCGGTCAGTACCTGAGACAGTGCTTCCGACGGCGAGTTTCGCGACGCCGCCAGCACCAGCAGAGTTTAGAGCCGCAGCAGTGGCTGCTGAGACTACAGTACCTGAGCCTCCAGTCCCACAGCCTGGAGCAGATGAGATGGGGTACAAGGAGATGGCGCCATCGCCGTGGTCGTGGCCGATATGAGGATAGGTTGAATCTGCAGCCAGCCCCAGAGCACCGTAGTTCACCCCGAGCGATGGCTGAGACTACGGATTTTCCAGGTGTAACCCGCGAGTTTTATGGGTCGAGACACGAGGATGATCCGCAGGAGTTCATCAAGCGATTCTGACCGGATCACGAGAGTGATCAAGGCATCGGAGACCGAGTCAGGGGTCCTAGGTTCGCATCGGCCGCGCGTGATACCGCAGCCGATCGGTTTGATTCGCGAGCCGTCGGGAGAGAATGCACTTCCAATTATTTGGGACGAGTTCGCAAGAGCATTTCTTGCACATTTCTTGCCTCTGCAGATGAGGGCTCGGCCGACAGATTTTTGGTGTTGCGGCAGAACGGGCGTACGGTTCGGGAGTACAATGTGGAGTTCGACTCATTGGCCCGGTACGTCCCCGCGTTAGTAGCTAGTATGGAGGATCGAGTGCACCGATATGTTACAGGGCTCGATGATTACCTAGCAGAGAGTTGTTCGGGTGTAGCTCTTCAGCCGGGCATGGACATTGCCCGCATGCAGGCTTATGCACTTGGAGGTGAGGAGCGGAGAAATCGACGGAATGACCAAAGTCAGCAGAAGAGGGCCAGAACTGCAGGGTCCTTTGGTGATTTTCGAGGCAGACCGCCTCAGCAGCAGACTAGTTATGCGCCTCCGCAAGATCTGAGTGGTCCTCTACAATCTTGAGCGTCCAGAGTTTTCGAGGCGGTCGTGGCTCCAAGGGTTCAGATTTTCGGGAGAGCAGGGGTGTTAACCAGCTGAAGCCACCCATACCTCGTTGTGACCGCTGTGGTAGACTCCACAGTGGGGAGTGTCGTGCTAGTCCGGGAGTTTGTTTTACATGCGGCCAGCAGGGCCATTTTGGGAGAAACTGTCATCACTGGGGGTAGCTGGTAGGATAGCATGACTACGGGATCTCATTGCGGGTTCTTCACCTTCCATAGTCAGCAGATGTTCATACACCGTGGCCACGGTAGAGGTCGCGGTGGAAGTTCCCGATTTTAGCGGTCCTCCAATCGCCTATTTTCAGTATATCCTTAACCTCTAGAGTTTTGTGTGTATTGATGATGTGATGATGTGTTTAGTGTTATGTTCGGATAGCGTTGTGCTAAAGCGTGATGTAGAACTGGTTGTGAGAAGGGTAAGCGAGGTGAGAAAATGATGAACCTTAGAATATTACAGTTGAGACCTTAGATGTAAGACCGTCTTGAGTACCAGTTTTGCAAGTGATCCTTGTCGAGTGCATTTTATGCCTAGAACGTTTTGTGTGATAAAATCCACAGGTAGTGTGCAATGGAAGTGGTAGCTTTCATGACTCAGAGGTAAGATTGTTCCGGATCGGGAACAAGAGCGTGATGCGTTAAGTGGGTCGGTCAGCCGTGTTGAGGCCAACCCGCGCCTGTTCAGTGGGGTCACTGGGTGGTCCCGCCAGTGGTAGGTCACGAGGTGCTAGGCCCAAGTTTAGATGACCATCGTATGAGTTTGTGGATATGTTCGACTGCATCGGTTCGTGAAGGCCGGAATGGCCTTAGAGGAAATAAAGCTAGTAAGATGACCAAGTTGGAGGTTGTATCGCAAAGTATTGGAAATGAAGCAATGATCAAGTATGGTGCGTATACTAGAAGAGTTCAAATGTTCGGCGAGGGCACGACGAGTAAGAAAGGAAGAGAACGTGTGTTAGTTCGTAGTCGGCGTGGCGTTGGCAACTTGTTAGAAGATCTTCTTCGTAATCCACTGAGAAGGAACATTCGGGACGAATGTTTCTAAGGAGGAGAATGTTATACCCGTATTTCCGAGTATGTGCGTGGGCGTCGTATTAAATTTTTGCCTTAAGAATTGACAAGTTTGAAATTTGTACACAAGTGCCAAAAGAGTCGTTTTCGGCTTAAACGTTTCCCTGAGCTTTCGTAGGGAAAATTCGGCTATGTCATTAATAATTTTTGCGGATTTTTCCGAGAGACGAAACATTTTGGACCAACGGGAGGGACAAGTGTCACCTCCCATTGGAAGCAAGTGGACGGCAAGTTTGACCATCGCACGCTTTTGGTGTTGAAATTTTGGTCAAGGGTTAGGTAGGATATTTTGTGTAGATGGATAAGGTAGCACATGGCTAAATCTTGGCCTTACACTTGCTATGCACTTGTCTTCATCTTGGCCATTGGTTGGCCTTCACTTGACCTATAAATACCTCTCTAGTTGAAGACATTCTTCATCCAAAACTTGAGCAATCTATCTAAGTCTCAAAATACTCCTCCCACTTGTTTGCTTCGTCCAAAGCCCTCCCCTCCTCGAGAAGCTTTGGCCGAGAGGCCTCCCTCCCCTGTGTAGGCTTGGCCGGGTACATCCCCCCCCCTAGCCTAGTTGTTTTCGTATAATACCCATTTTTGTGGTATAGAAATACTCTCCTAGTATTGTTATAATGCCCAAATACTTTAGCCCATATACCTTGTAGTACTTTCCAAAGTACCTTTTTTATACAAAAGCCCAGAAAATACTATTATACTTCCTCTTAGCCTCTAAACGAAACCCTAAGAAATCTTCATTGTTAGTTGAAGTATTTAAGTAGAAGTTGGTTAGAACTTCTGGGTTGGTTGGAGCGGAGTTGGAGCGCACGAGTAGGAGCTAAACCTTGCTCGGGATCGGCATATATAAACTCGGATAATTTTGGGCTTATCGAGGTAAACACTCTTGACCTTCTATGTAATTGGAAATTACATGTTGTAGGAATATATAGTTGAAGTATACTATATATAACTAACATTATAATTGTGCGGCAATGTCTTTGACTTAAGCTCGAATAATACTTACGGCAATGTCTTGCGACTTAAGCCGAATTTTAAGAAGTGAATCAATCGTAATTTCATAGATCGTATTACGAGGCTTGTGTAGTATTATGCGTGGTAGAATTGTACACGCCCGGTTAGGCGTGTAAACCCCCTGGTTGGCTTGGTAGCCGCATCGATAGAGGAGAATTACGCTGCTGCGGGGAGAGTCTTTGCCGAATTTTACGTAGAATATTCTACGTCGAGATCTAAAGATGTTAATAGGCGCCGTGGCCTCTATAGGTTGAAGTACTACGTGTGGAGCGATCTGCTTGGCTTGTAGCCGACGGTTTGAGGTGCTTGGAGCGTTTTGCTATTAGTCGATAATCGCCGCGAGGTATGTGAACCTCTTCTTATCTCGTTTCTAGCATGATATGTGTATAACTATGTAGTGCGGTGACGCGTACGTGTTAAATGTATTTGATTGTTTTTAAACATAAAGTGTTATAACTTCTATGTAAATGAGAAATGCTTTGTGGTTTCTTTTTAAAAGATAAGCGATTTGACTTATAACCGACTTGATGTGTGATAATAAAGAACCTCAAGTATTCTAAAAGATTAAGAAACCTTTTGGAAGAAGTGTATACTTGGTTTGAAAACATAAGAGTTATACCACTTTATGAAGTTAGGTGTAACGTCTTAAGAAGATAAAAAGAATGGTTTAATGGTTTAGAAGTTAAGAGACTTATTCTTAAAAGATAAGAGACTTGACTTAATATGGATGTTTGTGTGAAACCTCATTCGTGAGTAATGAGTACTTGGTTTTTGAAAAGAATAATGTTTTACCGATTTCGGAAATCAGAATGTGTATCGACAAACCACTGCAGCGTTAATAAAGGAAAATGTATTGAATAATTAAGTATTATTAAAACCGAGAAACCTCCATCTGCATAGAAGCTAAGATGAGACAAAATGATATTACATTTTCTAGATCATGGCTGCTTAATAAGATTGATTATGAACAAGAATAACCTATTCGCCTATGGCATATGTTACTCAATTGTTTTAAAAGAGATTAAGACATTGAACTATGAAACTTTTCAAAAAGAGACTTGTGTAATTGAAATTAGGCAAACTGGAACTTTAGGGAAAAGAAAGGCATTGTGTTGTCTTAAAATGGTTTAAAACATAAGGTGTTATAACAGCTTTATGGAAAGTTGGTTATAACGACCTTATGAAAACAAAAGAAAGGTTTTATCATCGGTTTTAATGTGGTAACTTGACTTTAAAAAAAGAGAGGTGTTTTGGTCAAAAAAAAGAAAGCATGGTGTTGCCTTAATCTGGTTTTAAAAAAAAAAAAAGAATGGAAGTTGTTTTGGTTTACTTAAAAGATATAAGTCACCCTATTTTATACTACGGGTATCGGGTGACTTTTATAAAAGGAATTTAACGTACGTAGTACTTTAGGGTTAAAACCCGGACTTGGGCATAAAATGAAAGTACTTCGAGTTGTGTAGAAACTTGCCTATGCTTATTGTTGTGAAACTTGTCTATGCTTGTTGTTGTGAAAACTTGTCTATGCTTGTTGTGATAGCCTTTGTTGTGCAAGAATTGTGTTTCTATACTACCGCGTCTCTCGATGGAGGGTCGGTTGACTTGTTGAGAACTTACTTGGACGTGACCGGCGGTGACGGATAAATTCCACGCACGTTCGTTGATAGTGTTACTTTGTAATCGCTTTGGACATACCGACACGATCGTAGCGCACGTATGCTTCCACTTTGATTACCGCTTGTTGTCTTATTGTTTCCCTTTGGACATCCGACACGATCGCGTAGCGCACGTATGCTTCCATTTGGAATCTTTGTCTTATTATTTCCTTTGGACTCATCGACACGATCGTAGCGCACGGGTATGCTTCCATTTGGAATGCTGTCTTATTATTTCCTGGACTCACCGACACGATGCGTAGCGCACGGGTATGCTTCCATTTGGAATGTTGTCTTATTTGTTCCCTTTGGACATACTGACACGATGCGTAGCGCACGGGTATGCTCCCATTTGGATTGTTGTCTTGTTGTTATCATATCATAGACTGCCGGCAGTGAGGAAGGTACTCCACGGGCAGGATTGATGTTGTGGGCGTGAGACCCTGAATTGATATAACTGTTACGTGTGTGTACTGTAGTTTGGTTATCATACCTGTCTCCTGCTTTTATAGACTATTATGATTTCATTTACAGTATTTTACAGTTTCACATACTTGGTACCTGTTGTACTGACCTCCTTCGGGGGGCTGCGTTCATGCCGCAGGTAGAAGTACATCGGCTGTCGATCCCCGCGTTTAGGATCTCATTTCAGCGTTTTGGGAAGCTCCGTTTCGGAGGCTTATCTTTGGTATGTTATCCCGAGTCCGTAAGTTCTTATGCGTCAGGTATGGCGGCCCCGTCCGTCATAGTTGTTAGATAAATCTTAAGGTCCAGAAGATCACAAGTTGTGGCGGTGTAAGGATTATAATCGCTCAAATGTTTATATATATGTTGGAAGGCAAATCGTTTTGGTTGGCCTATTTACTTTTATTTATCATGTCTCTGTTTCATATTTATGCTTTATGTTCACTGATTTTCTCGATGTTGTATCACTAGGGTGCGGGTAAGGCACGATCCACGACCGGTTGGGTCGTGACATGCACTTATCCATTGTTATACCGTATTTCCAGTATGTACGTGAGGACGTGCGTGAAAAGTGGAGCCTTAAAGTTAGGCTAGGTTCGAAATTTGTACACAAGTGTCAAAAGAATCGTTTTCGACGAAACATTTTACTAGACTTGCGAAGGAAAATTCCGCTATGCCATTTATAATTTTGGATTTTTCCGAGAGACGAAACATTTTGGACCAACGAGGGTGACATGTGTCACCCTCACATTGGAAGGAAGTGGGGCGGCAAATGGACGAAAAAGGTGGCATTGGTTAGGTAGGATATTTGTGCAAGTTGGTGTGGTAGATGGATAAGGTGCACATGGCTTAATCCTAGCCTTACACTTGCCTAACACTTGGATGGATCTTGGCCATTGGTTGACCATTCCTTGACCTATAAATACCCTCTAAGTTGATGAACTTCTTCATCCTAAAATCATTTTCAAGTCTTGAAATCCTCCCCTTTTGTGAGTTGAGTTCGCCCAAACCCCTCTTTTGAGAAGCCTTGGCCGAGAGCCTCTCCTCGAGTGAGGCTTGGCGAGAGGATACCCCTTGCCTAGTTGTCTCGTATAAATACCCTTTTTGTGGTATAGAAATACTCTCCAAGTATTGTTATAATGCCCAAATACTTTAGCCCTTATACCTTGTAGTACTTCCCAAGGTTACCTCTATACGAAAAGCCCGGAAATACTATTATACTTCCTTTAGCCACTAAACGAAACCCTAAGGAAAACCTTCATAGTCGGTTGAAGTGTTAAGTAGAAGTTGTGTAGAACTTCTGGGGTTGTTTGGAGCGGATGGAGCACTGAGTAGAGCTAAACGTTGCTCAGGAGCGACATTAAACTTGGAAAATTTTGGGCTCATCGAGGTAAATACTATTGTCATTCTATTGTAATTGGGAATTACATACTGTAGTTGTATAGAAATGAATATAAGATTCATAGAAGAGAATTGAACTGTAATAGAAGGATATTACGTAATAGACTTGAATCGAAATCACATCGTGAAGAATATAAGTAGAAGATTAAATCAGATTTACATAGATCGTATTCTGATGATCGATAACCTTTATTGGTTGAATGTTCTGCGAGTAGCATGAACTACTTGGAAGGTGGACAAGGCTAGTCGGGTTATAGCCGTGGAGCGTTTTGCTTATAGTCGATAATCGTCGCGAGGTATGTGATTCTTCCTATACTCTTGAGCATGAAGTATTTTAAAAGAATACATATAGTACGGTAGACGTACGTGGCAATGACTTTGACTTAAGCCTGAATAATATGTATATATAATATGGTAGACGTCGTGCTAATCGAATATAGTTGTGCAAATGTCTTTTGAGTTAAGCCTGAATAATAAGAACCTTGAAATATTTTTAAAAGGAATATATATATAGTACGGTAGACGTACGTGTGTTAACTGAATGTAGTGTTACGGCAATGTCTTTTGACTTAAGCCTAAATAAGAAGAATCTTGAAGTATTTCAAAAGAAATAAGAAATCTTTTTGAAAGAAGAGTAATACTTGGTTTTGAAAACATAAGAGTTATACTAGCTTTATGGGAAGTTAGGTATAACGTCTTAAGAAGATAAAAAGAATGGAGTTCTTGATTTTTAGAAGTTAAGAGACTTAATCTTAAAAGATAAGAGACTTGACTAAATTGTATTGATATGAATTTTGTGTGAAACCTCATTCGTGAGTAATGAGTACTTGGTTTTAAAAGGAATAACGTTTCTTGATTTGAAATCGAATGAGTATCGACAAACCACTGCGGCGTTAATAAAGGAAAATGTAATGAATAATGAAGTATTATTAAAACCAAGAGAAACCTCCATCTGCATAGAAGCTAAGATGAGACAAAATGATAGTACATTTCTAGATCATGGCCGCTTTAATAAGATGGTTATAAACAAGAATAAATCGCCACACATATGGCATATGTTACTCACTTGTTTTAAAAGAGATTAAGACATTGAACTATGAAACTTTTCTAAAATAAAGAGACTTGAGTAATTGAAATTAGGCAAACTGGAACTTTAAGGAAAAGAATGTTGTTGAAAAAGAAAGTGTTTTGGTTTACCTAAAAATGTGAGTCACTCTATTTTATACTACGGGTACCGGGTGACTTTTATAGAAGGAATGGATCTCTTTAAAAGGAATTTAACGAACGTAGTACTTTAGGGTTAAAACCCGGACTTTGTCATAAAATGAAAGTACCTTGAGTTATGTATAAACTGCCTATGTTTGTTGTTATGTAACTTGCCTATGTTTGTTGTTGTGTAACTTGCCTATGCTTATGGTGATAGTCTTTGTTGTGCAAGAATTGTGTTTCTATACTACCGCGTCTCTCGATGGAGGGTCGGTTGACTTGTGGAGAACTTACTTGACGCGTCTGCAGCTGGCGTGAGATTCCACGGGTATGCTTCCATTAGCATTGTTACATGGGCATGTCTACACCGCTGATGGATTCTCGTGGACACGTGACCATTTTAGTTATGGAGAAGATCGTGACTTACGGTTGTGATCGGTCGCGTACTGCTTACTTGCCCCGCCGCCACGTGACGCGGTGGATCCGCATGCAGTTATTGCACTTGCCACGTGTCAGCCTCGCGCGGCATCGTGACTTACGGTTGTGATCGGTGCCCGCCGATTCACTTGCCCCCGTCGCCTACGTGGCGCAGTGGATCTCGGCGAGGCTAGGTACTTGCCACGTGTCGACTTCGCGAGTCGGTGTTGGGATGGAGCTCGTGACTTACGGTTGTGATCGTGTCCGGCGATTCATTTGCCCCGTCGCCTACGTGACGGTGGATCTGGTGAGGCTAGTGCACTTGCCACGTGTCGCCTTCGTGATATGGTTATGCGATGTGCATCGGTGACGGTCGGATCGGTAGTTATACTTGCCCGTCACGGTTTTATTGACAAGTGGGACACGGTGTTCACATATACTCCTTGGTGTTGTTGTATCATAGGCATCGCGATGAGGAAGGAATTCCACGCACGAGTGATGATTTACGGCGTGAGTCCACGACTTGATATATTTGTTTATATGTGGTGTCAGAGTTTGGTTATCATACATGTCTCACGCTTTATATAGATCGCTATGATTTCATTTACGATTTTCTGATTTCACATACTTGGTACCTGTTGTACTGACCTCCTTCGGGGGGCTGCGTTCATGCCGCATGTAGAGTTACATCGGCTGTCGATCCCCGCTTATAGGATCACCTTTCAAAGATATCGAAGCCCGTTCCTGAGGCTTATCTTTGCATGTTACCACGAGTCAGAGGTTCTTGTACATTCGTGAGTATGGTGGGGCCCCTGTCCGTCATAGTTGTTGTAAAAATCTTAGAGGTCCAGAGTAATTGTAGGCGGGGTTGTAAGGATTATAATCATTCAAATGTCTATACATATATATATGTTGAAAGGCAACCGTTTTGGTTGGCCTATTTTCTTTATCTTGATCCATGTCTATTTAAATGTTTAAGTTTTTATTTCACTGGTTTTTCTCTCGATGTTGTATCACTAGGGTGCCCGGTAGGCACGATCACGCCCCGAACGGTCGTGACAAAAGTGGTATCGAGCGATTAGTCCTCGGAAAGTGTCTACGCATCGTGTCTAGTAGAGTCTTGATTATCGATGTGTTGTGCACCACATCTATAATCGAGGTGCAGGACATTTAGGATTGGTTTCGCTCTTCTCATTCCGAGATCGTGCCTTAGAGCCGTGTGATAAGTTGGACCCTCCGACGCGTGCCGTTTTTACCGCTTATGCCTCGCGCAAGGCAACCCGCCCGGCGGCAAGGGCAGAGGCGAGCTGCGAGCAGAGTAAATGCGCAGCGATCTCTGAGACCACGACTGAGCCTCCATCCCCGCATCGAGCAGAGGAGATGGGTTACGCGAGTGGGCCCGATTAATGGCCGTGGTCAGGCGGACTTGAGGATAGGCCGACGCAGCAGCCCAAAGAGCACCAGTGGTTCACCCTAGATCAGATAGTTCGAGGCTACGGGATTTTTTGAGTTGTAGGCCGCCAGAGTTTTATGGGTCGAGGCCTGAGGATGATCCGCAGGAGTTCATCCGACAGTTACAGCGGATCATGAGAGTGATCAAGGCATCGGAGACCGAGTCAGTGGTCCTAGGTTCGCATCGGCTACGTGATACCGCATGATCGGGTTTGATTCGTGAGCTGCCCGGGAGAGCATGCACTTCCATTGTATGGAACGAGTTCTCGAGGTCTTTCTTGCACATTTCTTGCCTCGCGGATGAGGAGGGCTCGCCGACAGATTTTTGGTGTTGGCGCGTAATCCGCGTGCGGTTCGGAGTACAATGTGGAGTTCGACTCATTGGCTCGATACGTCCCCGCGTTAGTAGCTAGTATGGAGGATCGAGTGCACCGATATGTTACAGGGCTCGATGATTACCTAGCAGAGAGTTGTTCGGGTGTAGCTCTTCAGCCGGGCATGGACATTGCCGCACGCAGCTTATGCACTTGGATACGGCGAGCGGAGAAATCAACGGAATGACGAGATCGCAGAAGAGGCGAGCAGCGAGGTCCTTTGGTGACTTTCGAGCGGACCGCCAAGAAGACTAGTTATGTACCTCCGCCTTGATGCAGTGGTCCTCCACGACCTTCCGGGACCTTCGGATATTCGTGAGCAGTCGTGGCTCCTGTGCTTTCAGATTTTCAGGGCAGTAGGAGTGCTCGCCGGATGAGGCCACCCGTATCTCAGTGTGACCATTGTGGTAAAGCCCATATGGGGGAATGTCGTACTGGTTTGGGAGATTGCTATACTTGCGGCCGACAGGGCCATTTGGCGAGAGATCACCGACTGTGGGTAGATCGGTGGGATAGCACAGACTACTTAGAGCGATTGGGTTCTTCACCTTCCATAGCTAGCAGATGTTCATACACCGGCGGGCCACGGTAGAGGTCGCGGTGGAAGTTCCCAGTTTTAGCGGTCCTCTGAACCGCCTATTTTCAGGTATATCCTTAACCCTCTATAGTTTTGTATGTATTGATGATGTGTTTAGTGTTATGTTCGGATAGCTTTGTGCTAAAATGTGATTTAGAAACCTGGTTAGTGAGAAAGGGTAAGCCTGGGGGTGAGAAAATGATGAACCTTAGAATATTACAGTTGAGACCTTAGATGTAAGGCCGTCTTGAGTACAAGATTTTGCAAGTGATCCTTGTCAGAGTGCATTTTATGCCTAGAATGTATTGTGTGATAAGTCCCTGGGTAGTGTGAAATGGAAGTGGTAGCTTTCATGACCTGTATAGGTAAGATTGTTCCGGATCAGGGAACAAGAGCTTGATGTGTTAAGTGGGTCGGGTTGGGCCATGTTGCGGGCCAACCCGCGGCCTGTTCGGCGCTGGGTCAGCTTTGGGTGGTCCCGCCAGGTGGTAGGGTCACGAGGGTGCTAGGCCCAAGTTTAGATGACCATCGTATGAGTTCGTGGATATGTTCGACCAGAAGCGGATCGTGAAGGCCGGGAATAGCCTTAAGGGAGATTGAGGCTAGTAAGAGGACCAAGTTTGGAGGTGGTGACTCCAAAGTTTTGGAAACTAAAGCGATGACTAAAGTTTGGTACGTATACTAAAGAGTTCAAGTGTTCGAAGCGGTACGACGAGTAAGGAAGGAAGAGAACGTGTGTTATTTCGTGGCGCGTGGCGTTGGCAACTTGTTAGAAGAACTTCATCGTTATCCGTCTTGAGAAGGAACATTCGGACGAATGTTTCTAAGAGGGAGAATGTTATACCCTGTATTTCCGAGTATGCGTGAGGACGACGTAGAAAAGTGGAGCCTTAAAGTTAGGCTAGGTTCGAAATTTGTACACAAGTGCCAAAAGAATCGCTTTTCGATGAAACATTTTACTAGACTTGCGAAGGAAAATTCCGGCTATGTCATTTATAATTTTTATGATTTTTCCGAGAGACGAACATTTTGGACCAACGGGAGGGTGGCATGTGTCACCTCACATTGGAAGGAAGTGCGGCAAATGGACCGAAAAGGTGGCATTGGTTAGGTAGGATATTTGTGCAAGTTGGTGTGGTAGATGGATAAGGTGCACATGGCTTAATCCTAGCCTTACACTTGGATGGATCTTGGCCATTGGTTGGCCATTCCTTGACCTATAAATACCCCTCTAAGTTGATGAACTTCTTCATCCTAAAATCATTTTTCAAGTCTTGAAATCCCTCCCCCTTTTGTGAGTTGAGTTCGTCAAACCCCCTCTTTTGAGAAGCCTTGGCGAGAGCCTCTCCTCCTCGAGCGAGGCTTGGCGAGCAGGTACCCCCTCGCCTAGTTGTCTCGTATAAATACCCCCTTTTTGTGGTATAGAAATACTCTCCAAGTATTGTTATAATGCCCAAATACTTTAGCCCTTATACCTTGTAGTACTTCCCAAGGTTACCTCTATACGAAAAGCCCGGAAATACTATTATACTTCCTTTAGCCACTAAACGAAACCCTAAGGAAAACCTTCATAGTCGGTTGAAGTGTTAAGTAGAAGTTGCGTAGAACTTCTAAGGGGTTGTTTGGAGCGGATTGGAGCACTCGGAGTAGGAGCTAAACGTTGCTCAGGAGCGACATTAAACTTGGAAAATTTTGGGCTCATCGAGGTAAATACTATTGTCCTTCTATTGTAATTGGGAATTACATACTGTAGTTGTATAGAAATGAATATAAGATTCATAGAAGAGAATTGAACTGTAATAGAAGGATATTACAGAATAGACTTGAACTGAAATCACATCAGAAGAATATAAGTAGAAGATTAAACTGTACTTACATAGGACTGTATTTACAGTAGACTGATAACCTTTATTGGTTGAATGTTCTGCGAGTAGCATGAACTACTTGGAAGGTGGACAAGGCTAGCCGGGTTATAGCCGTGGAGCGTTTTGCTTATAGTCGATAATCGTCGCGAGGTATGTGATTCTTCCTATACTCTTGAGCATGAAGTATTTTAAAAGAATACATATAGTACGGTAGACGTACGTGTGGCAATGTCTTTTGACTTAAGCCTGAATAATATGTATATATAATATGGTAGACGTACGTGTGCTAACTGAATATAGTTGTACGACAATGTCTTTTGACTTAAGCCTGAATAATAAGAACCTTGAAATATTTTTAAAAGGAATATATATATAGTACGGTAGACGTACGTGTGTTAACTGAATGTAGTGTTACGGCAATGTCTTTTGACTTAAGCCTGAATAAGAAGAATCTTGAAGTATTTCAAAAGAAATAAGAAACCTTTTTGAAAGAAGAGTAATACTTGGTTTTGAAAACATAAGAGTTATACTAGCTTTATGGGAAGTTAGGTTTAACGTCTTAAGAGAGATAAAAAGAATGGGTTACTGATTTTTAGAAGTTAAGAGACTTAATCTTAAAAGATAAGAGACTTGACTAAATTGTATTGATATGAATTTTGTGTGAAACCTCATTCGTGAGTAATGAGTACTTGGTTTTTAAAAGGAATAACGTTTTACTGATTTCGGAAATTAGAATGAGTATCGACAAACCACTGCAGCGTTAATAAAGGAAAATGTAATGAATAATGAAGTATTATTAAAACCAGTAGAAACCTCCATCTGCATAGAAGCTAAGATGAGACAAAATGATAGTACATTTCCTAGATCATGGCTGCTTTAATAAGATGGTTATAAACAAGAATAAACTGCTCACACATATGGCATATGTTACTCACTTGTTTTAAAAGAGATTAAGACATTGAACTATGAAACTTTTCTAAAATAAAGAGACTTGAGTAATTGAAATTAGGCAAACTGGAACTTTAAGGAAAAGAATGTTGTTGAAAAAGAAAGTGTTTTGGTTTACCTAAAAATGTGAGTCACTCTATTTTATACTACAGTGCAGGTGACTTTTATAAAAGGAATGGATCTCTTTAAAAGGAATTTAACGAACGTAGTACTTTAGTGGTTAAAACCCGACTTTGTCATAAAATGAAAGTACCTTGAGTTATGTATAAAGCGCCTATGTTTGTTGTTATGTAACTTGCCTATGTTTGTTGTTGTGTAACTTGCCTATCTTATGGTGATAGTCTTTGTTGTGCAAGAATTGTGTTTCTATACTACCGCTCTCGATGGAGGGTCGGTTGACTTGTGGAGAACTTACTTGGACGCACTGGATGACGGGAGATTCCACGTATGCTTCCATTAGCATTGTTATACGGCATGTCTACACCGTTGATGGATTCTCGTGGACACGTGACCATTTTGGTTATGGCGGCGGCATCGTGACTTACGGTTGTGATCGCGGTGCGTGCTTTGCCCCGCCGCCACGTGACGCAGTGGATCTGGTATAGGTTATTGCGCACTTGCCACGTGTCACCTCGCGGCATCGTGACTTACGGTTGTGATCGGGTGCCCGCCGATTCACGCCGCCGCCACGTGACGCAGGATCTCGGAGGCTAGGTACTTGCCACGTGTCGCCCGCGGTCGGTGTTGGGATGGAGCCGTCACTTACGGTTGTGATCGGTGCCCGGCCGATTCAACGCGCCGCCTACGTGACGCAGTGGATCTCGTGGAGGCTAGTGCACTTGCCACGTGTCGCCTTCATTATATGGTTGTATGCATTATCTGCGACGGCCGGATTCGTAGTTATAATTGCCCCAGACGGTTTTATTGACAGTGGGACACGGTGTTCACATATACTCCTCGTGTTATATCATATCGCCTGGCGGTGAGAAGGAATTCCACGCACGAGTGATGATTTGGAGGCGTGAGTCCACGACTTGATGTTATACCCGTATTTCCAGTATATGCGTGGGGCGACGTAGAAATTTAAGCCTTAAGATTTGGCAAGTTTCAAATTTGTACACAAGTGCAGAAAGGAGTCGTTTCGACGAAACGTTTTACTAAACTTGCGGGAAGGAAAATACGGCTATGTCATTTTAATTTTTGCGGATTTTTCCAGAGACGAAACATTTGGACCAACGGGAGGGTGAAATGTGTCACCTCACATTGGAAGGAAGGGGCGGCAAATGGACGGAAAGGTGGCATTGGTTAGGTAGGATATTTGTGCAAGTTGGTGTGGTAGATGGATAAGGTGCACGTGGCTTAATCCAGCCTTACACTTGCCTAACACTTGGATGGATCTTGCCATTGGTTGGCCATTCCTTGACCTATAAATACCCTCTAAGTTGATGAACTTCTTCATCCAAAAATCATTTTCCAAGTCTTGAAATCCTCCCCTTTGTGAGTTGAGTTCGCCCAACTCCCCTCTTTTGAGAAGCCTTGGAGAGCCTCCCCACTCGAGCGAGGCTTGGCCGAGGTACCCCCTTGCCTAGTTGTCTCGTATAAATACCCCCTTTTTGTGGTATAGAAATACTCTCCAAGTATTGTTATAATGCCCAAATACTTTAGCCCTTATACCTTGTAGTACTTTCCAAAGTTACCTCTATACGTAAAACCCGGAAAATACTATTATACTTTCCCTCAGTCACAAAAACGAAACCCTAAGGAAAACCTTCATAGTCGGTTGAAGTGTTAAGTAGAAGTTGCGTAGAACTTCTAAGGGTTGCTTAGAGCGGGTTGGAGCGCACGGAGTAGGAGCTTAACGTTGCTCAGGAGCGACATTAAACTTGGATAATTTTGGGCTCATCGAGGCAAATAATCCTATCCTTCTAGTGTAATTGGAAATTACATACTGTAGTTGTATAGAAATGAATATAAGATTCATAGAAGAGAATTGAACTGTAATAGAAGGATATTACAGTAAAGACTTGAACTGAAATCACATCAGAAGAATATAAGTAGAAGATTAAACTGTACTTACATAGGACTGATAACCTTTATTGGTTGAATGTTCTGTGAGTAGCATGAACTACTTGGAAGGTGGACAAGGCTAGCCGGGTTATAGCCGTGGAGCGTTTTGCTTATAGTCGATAATCGTCGCGAGGTATGTGATTCTTCCTATACTCTTGAGCATGAAGTATTTTAAAAGAATACATATAGTACGGTAGACGTACGTGTGGCAATGTCTTTTGACTTAAGCCTGAATAATATGTATATATAATATGGTAGACGTACGTGTGCTAACTGAATATAGTTGTACGGCAATGTCTTTTGACTTAAGCCTGAATAATAAGAACCTTGAAATATTTTAAAAGGAATATATATATAGTACGGTAGGCGTACGTGTGTTAACTGAATGTAGTGTTACTATAATGTCTTTTGACTTAAGCCTGAATAAGAAGAATCTTGAAGTATTTCAAAAGAAATAAGAAACCTTTTTGAAAGAAGAGTAATACTTGGTTTTGAAAACATAAGAGTTATACTAGCTTTATGGGAAGTTAGGTATAACGTCTTAAGAGAGATAAAAAGAATGGTTTACTGATTTTTAGAAGTTAAGAGACTTAATCTTAAAAGATAAGAGACTTGACTTAATTGTATTGATATGAAGTTTGTTAAAAGTGTGAAACATCATTCGTGAGTAATGAGTACTTGGTTTTAAAAGGAATAATGTTTCCGATTTCTAAATCGAATGAGAATCGACAAACCACTGCAGCGTTAATAAAGGAAAATGTATTGAATAATGAAGTATTGTATTAAAACCAGTAGAAACCTCCATCTGCATAGAAGCTAAGATGAGACAAAATGATATTACATTTTCTAGATCATGGCTGCTTTAATAAATGGTTATAAACAAGAATAAACTGCTCACGCCTATGGCATATGTTACTCAATTGTTTTAAAGAAGATTAAGACATCGAACTATGAAACTTTTCTAAAATAAAGAGGCTTGAGTAATTGAAATTAGGCAAACTGGAACCTTAGGGAAAAGAATGTGGTTGAAAAGGGAAGTGTTTTGGTTTACCTAAAAATGTGAGTCACTCTGTTTTATACTACGGGTATCGGGTGACTTTATAAAAGGAATGGATCTCTTTAAAAGGAATTTAACGTACGTAGTACTTTAGGGTTAAAACCCGTACTTTGACATAAAATGAAAGTACCTTGAGTTATGTATAACTTACCTATGTTTGGTGTTGTGTAACTTGCCTATGCTTATGGTGATAGTCTTTGTTGTGCAAAAATTGTGTTTCTATACTACCGCGTCTCTCAATGGAGGGCCGATTGACTTGTTGAGAATTTACTTGGACGTCTGGCAGCGACGGAGATTCCACCGTATCTTCGATGCGAGCATTATTACGGGCATGTCCACACCGCTGATGGATTCTGGACATGTGACCATTATGGTTATGGCGGCATCGTGACTTACGGTTGTGATCGCGTAACTGTTTACTTGCCCGCTCACGTGGCGCAGTGGATCTGGTATAGTAGAGTTACATCATTGCCGATCCCCGCCATAGGATCACCTTTCGATATTGGGAAGCTCAGTTCCTTCGCGGAGGCTTATCTTTGGTATGTTACCCACAGTGCAGGTTCTTGTACATTCGGGGTATGGCGGGCCCCGTCGTCATAGTTGTTGAAAAAATCTTGTGAGGTCTCAGATGCCGCTGCGGGGTTGTAAGGATTATCGCTCAAATGTCTATACATATATATATGTTGAAAGGCAACCGTTTTGGTTGGCCTATTTTCTTTATCTTGATCCATGTCTATTTAAATGTTTAAGTTTTTATTTTCCGTTGGTTTCTCTGATGTTGTATCACTAGGGTGCCCGGGGTAAGGCACCAGTCACGGGCCCCGGAACGGGTCGTGACACTTGATATGACTGTTTATATGTGGTGTACTGTAGTTTGGTTATCATACATGTCTCCTGCTTTATATAGACTGCTATGATTTCATTTACAGTATTTTACAGTTTCACATACTTGGTACTGTGCATCGACCTCATTCGGGCCGCGTTCACGCCGCAGTAGTTACATCGGCCGATCCCCGCTTATAGGATCACCTTTCAGATATTGGGAAGCTCGTTCCTTCGGAGGCTTATCTTTGGTATGTTACCCCGAGTCCAGAGGTTCTGTACATTCGTGGTATGGCGGCCTGTCCCGTCATAGTTGTTGTAAAAATCTTAGAGGTCCAGAAATCTTTGTTGTGGGCGGGGTTATAAGGATTGTAATCGCTCAAATGTCTATACATATATATATGTTGAAAGGCAACTGTTTTGGTTGGCCTATTTTCTTTATCTTGATCCATGTCTATTTAAATGTTTAAGTTTTTATTTTCGCTGGTTTTTCTCTGATGTTGTATCACTAGGGTGCCCGGGGTAAGGCACCAGTCACGGGCCCCGGAACGGGTCGTGACATCCATCTACCACACCAACTATCACAAAATATCCTACCTAACCCAAAGCCCCATTTCGTCCAATTGCCGCCCCAATTCACGCCCAATGTGAGGGTGACACATGTCACCCTCCCGTTGGTCCAAAATGTTTCGCCTCTAAAAATCCGCAAAAATTATAAATGACATAGCGAATTTTCCCTTCGCAAGTTTAGTAAAGCGCTTCGCCGAAAAACGATTCTTTTGCATTGTGTACAAATTTCGAACCTTGCCAACCTTAAGGCTTAAATTTTTATACGTACGCCCTCACGTACATACTCTGAAAATACGGGGTATAACATTCTCCCCTCCTTAGAAACATTCGTCCCGAATGTTCCTTCTCAAGACGGATAACGATAAAGTTCTTCTAACAAGTTGCCAACGCCACACCTGGCCACGAAATAACACACGTTCTCTTCCTTCCTTACTCGTCGTGCCCTTATCGAACACTTGAACTCTTCTAGTATACGTACCACACTTCAGTCATCTCTTCAGTTTCCAAAACTTTTGGAGTCACCACCTCCAAACTTGGTCATCTTACTAACCTCAATCTTCCTTAAGGCCATTCCCGGCCTTCACGATCCGCTTTTGGTCGAACATATCCACGAACTCATACGATGGTCATCTAAACTTGGGCCTAGCACCCTCGTGACCCTACCACCGGGACCACCTCGAACCGACCTAACCCCAAACCTGCTACGGTTGACCCGCAACATGGCCCCAACCCGACCCACTTAACGCGTCGCTCTTGTTCCCGATCCGAACAATCTTACCTATACAGTCATGAAAGCTACCACTTCCATTTTACACCACCCAAGGAATTTTCCCACCATTACTCCACGATACTTATACATTCGACAAAGATCACCCGCAAATCTTGTACTCAAGACGCTTTACATCTAAGGTCTCAACTGTAATATTCTAAGGTTCATCATTTTCTCACCCCTGTGCTTACCTCTTTCACTAACTGTGTTTCTAAATCACATTTTTGCACAAAGTTATCCGAACATAACACTAAACACATCATCATAACATCAATACATACAAAACTCTGTAGGTTAAGGATATGCACCGAAAATAGGCGCTCAAAGGACCGCTAAAATCGAACTTCCACCGTGACCTCTACCACGGCTCGCCGGTATGAACATCCTGCCTAGCTATGGAAGGTGAAGAACCCGCAATCGATCTAGTTCTGGCTATCCCACCGTATCTACCCGGTCTGGACATCTCGTCCAATGGCCCTGCTACCGCAAGTATAGCAATCTCCCAAACCAGGTCGACATTCCTCTATGGGCTTTACCGAAGCGGTCACACCGAGATACGGTGGCCTCATCCGCGAACTTCTACTCCTCAAAATCTGAAACAGGAGCCACGACTGCTTCTCGATATTCCAAACGCCCCGACGACGGTGGGGACCACTTGCATCAAGTGAGGCGCATAATCGCTCGGCCGAGCGGTCCGCCTCGAAAGTCACCAGGACCTGCTGCGGCCTCTTCACGATCTCGGTCATTCCGCCGATCTCTCCGCCTCACATCCGAGTGCATAAGCTGCATGCGGCAATGTCCATGCCCAAGAGCTACACCAACAACTCGCTAGGTAATCATCGAGCCTCAGAACATATCGGCACTCGATCCTCCATACTAGCTACTAACGCGGACGTCGCCAATGAGTCGAACTCCACAATGTACTACCGAACCAGACGCCGATTCGCCAATACCAAAAATCTGTACCGAGCCTCCTCATCCGCGAGGCAAGAAATATGCAAGAAATGCCCCGAACTCGTCCCATATAGCCGAAGTGCATTCTCTCCCGACAGCTCCGAATCAAACCAATGATCATGCGGTATCACGCAAATGCGAACCTAGGACCACTCGCGATCCACAGAATCGCTTAGGATGAACTCCTGCGGATCATCCTCGTGCCTCGACCCATAAAACTCGCGGGCTACAACTCGGAAAATCCCGTAGCCTCAAACTGCTCGATCTAGGGTGAACCATCGGTGCTATCGAACTGCGTCGGCCTATCCTCAATTTCCGCTACAACCACGCGATAATCACAACTCGCGTAACCCATCTCTTACGCCTGCATCGGTGGATCTGAGGCTCGTGCATCGTGGTATCTGTAGAGACTTCCG
The DNA here is from genome assembly GCA_029844215.1 of Przewalskia tangutica. Taxonomy (NCBI): domain Eukaryota; kingdom Viridiplantae; phylum Streptophyta; class Magnoliopsida; order Solanales; family Solanaceae; genus Przewalskia; species Przewalskia tangutica. The sequence goes on from JAQGDG010000384.1 coordinate 146,146, forward strand.
CCGCTTCTACTCAGCCTCCTTCGCCGCTTTGCCCTACGGCCCGGTTGCCTTCGCGGAGGCATAATCGTAAAACGAGATACGTCGAGGGGTCCAACTTACAACAGCCTCTAAGGTACGATCTCGTAATGAGAAGAATGGAAACCAATCCTAAATGTCCTGCGGCCTCACGATTATAGATGTGGTGCACAACACACCGATAATCAAGACTCTACTAGACACGGTCTCAGACACTTTCCGAGGACTAATCGCTCATACCACTTTTGTCACGACCAACCTGCCCGTGGATCGTGCCTTACCGGGCACCCTAGTGATACAACATCGAGAAAACCAGCGGAAATAAAAACTTAAACATACAAATAAATATGGATCAAGATGAGAGAAAATAGGCCAACCAAAACGGTTGCCTTTCAGCATATATATATATCGACCTTTGAACAGTTACAATCCTTACAACCCTGCCCACAACAAAGGCATGCACTTAAGATTTTTACAACAACTATGACGACAGGCCCCGCCATACCTCGAATGTACAAGAACCTACTGCACTCAGTGGTAACATACCAAAAGATAAGCCTCAAGGAACGGAGCTTCCCAATACGTTGAAATGTGATCCTATGGCGGGGATCGGCAGATGTACTCTACTGCTGATGAACGCAGCCCCAAGGAGGTCGATAACAGTACAGTATGTGAAACTGAAAATACTGTAAATGAAATCATAATAGTCTATATAAAGAAGGAGACATGTATGATAACCAAACTACAGTACACAACATATAAACAGTCATATCAAGTCAGGGACTCATGCCCTCCAAATCATCACTCGTGCCCGTGGAATTCCTTCCTCACTACCGGCAGTCTATGATATAACAACACCAAGGAGTATACATGAACACCAGGTCCCACCTGTGTCATAAAACTGTGACGGAAAGTATAACTACCAGATCCGACCGTACCAATAATACTGTACAACCATATCATGAAGCTGACACGTGGCAAGTGCACTAGCCTCCACCAGCTCCTCCCTGCGCCACGTAGCTGACGGGGGCAAGTGAATCGGCTAAGCACCAGATCACAACCGTAAGTCACGATACTTCGCGCTTGAAGGCGACGCGTGGCAAGTCGCGATAACCTATACTCAGATCCACCGTCCACGTGCCGACGGGGCAAGTAAACAGCTACGCACCCGATCACAACCGTAAGTCACGATACTTCGCCATAAATAACCATAATGGTCACATGTCCACAGAATCCATCATCGGTGTAGACATGCCCATGTAATAATAATAATGGAAGCATACCCGTGGAATCTTCCGTCACTGCCGGTACGTCCAAGTAAGTTCTCAATAAGTCAACCGGCCCTCCATCGAGAGACGCGGTAGTATAGAAACACAATTCTTGCACAACAAAGACTGTCACAATAAGCATAGGCAAGTTACACAACAACAAGCATAGGCGAGTTACACAACAACAAGCATAGGCAAGTTATACACAACTCAAGGTACTTTCATTTTATGTCAAAGTCCGGGTTTTAACCCTAAAGTACTACGACATTAGATTCCTTTAAAAATCCATTTCTTTTACAAAGGTCACCCGATACAGTAGTATAAAAATAGAGTGACTCACATTTTTTGGGTAAACCAAAACACTTTCCTTTTCAACAACATTCTTTTCCCTAAGTTCAAGTTTGCCTAATTTCAAGTACTTAAGTCTCTTATTTTAGAAAGGTTTCAGAGTTCATAGTCTTAATCACCTAAGAGTATAATTCTCTTTAAACAATTTGAGAAACATATGCCTTATATGTGAGTAGGTTATTCTTGTTCATAATCAATCTTATTAAGCACCATGATCTAGGAAATGTAATATCATTTTGTCTCATCTTAGATTCTATGCAGATGGAGGTTTCTACTGGTTTTAATATAATTACTTAATTAGTCATATCATTTCCCTTTATTAACGTTGCGTTGGTTTTGTCGATACTCATTCTGATTTCCAAATCAAGAAACATTATTCCTTTTAAAACCAAGTACTCATTACTCACGAATGAGGTTTCACACAAAATTCATATTAATATAATTAAGTCAAGTCTCTTATCTTTTAAGATCAAGTCTCTTAACTTCTAAAATTAATAAACCATTTTTATCTCTTAAGTCGTTATACCTAACTTCCCATAAAGCTAGTATAACTCTTAAGCTTTTAAAACCAAGCATTACTCTTCTTTCAAAAAGGTTTCTTAATTCTTTGAAATACTTCAAAATTCTTATTATTCAAGCTTAAGTCAAAAGACATTTGCCGCATAACTACGTTCATTAGCACACGACGCTCATGTACTATATATATATATATATTATTCGGGCTTAAGTCAAAAGACATTGCTGCATAATTACGTTCGATTAACACACGACGTCACCGCATTATATATATATATATTCTTTTAAAATATCATGCTCAAGAGTATAGGAAGAATCACATACCTCGCGACGATTATCGACTATTAGCAAAACGCTCCGGCTATAACCCTACTAGCCTTGTCCACCTTCCAAGTAGTACATGCTACTCATGAGCAATACCAACCAATAAAGGTTATAAGACTCATCAGAATACTACCCTATGTAAATACGCTTTAATCTTCTACTTAAATATTCTTGATGTGATTTCGGTCAAGTCTTATCCGTAATATCCTTCTATTACAGTTCAATTCTCTTCTATGAATCTTATATTCATTTTCAATAATACTACGATGTAATCTCAATTACAATGAAGGATAGGATTATTTACCTCGGTAAGCCCCAAAATTATCCAAGTTTAAAGTCGATCCTGAGCAAGGTTTAGCTCCTACTCCGCGCGCCCAATTAGCTCCAAGAAACCCTTGAAGTTCTACACAACTTTTACTTAGTACTCCAACCAATTATGGAGATTTTTCCATGTGGTTTTAGTGGCTAAAGGAAAGTATAGTAGTATTTTCCAGATTTTAGTATAGGTGTAACCTTGGAATACTATAAGGTATTTGGGCCAAGGTATTTTGGTATTATAACAATACTGGAGAGTATTTCTACCAAGAGGTGTGTATTATACTGAAAACTACAAGGCAAAGGGGGTACTTTCTACCACACCACTAGAGGAGTACCCTCGCCAAGGCTTCTCAAAAGTGGGGCTTTGGACGAACACAACTCACAAAGGGGGAGGGATTTCAAGACTTGGAAAATGATTTTTGGATGAAGAAAGTCTTCAAGTTAGGGGAGTATTTATAGGCCAACCAATGGCCAACCAATGGCCAAGATGAAGCCAAGTGCCATGAAAGTGTAGGGTGAGGATTCAACCATGTGTACTTTATCCATCTACCACACCAACTATCACAAAATATCCTACCTAACCCAAAGCCCCATTTCGTCCAATTGTCGCCCCAATTCACGCCCAATGTGAGGGTGACACATGTCACCCTCCCGTTGGTCCAAAATGTTCCGTCTCTCGAAAAAATCCGCAAAAATTATAAATGACATAGCCGGAATTTTCCCTTCGCAAGTTTAGTAAAACGTTTCGTCGAAAAACGATTCTTTTCGGTACTTGTGTACAAATTTCGAACCTTGCCAACCTTAAGGCTTAAATTTTTATACGTACGCCCTCACGTACATACTCTGGAAATACGGGGTATAACAATTTTACTAAGACTTTGTGAGTGATAAAACTCACCTTTTGTTGCTTCGTAATCCCGAATGATTCAACTTCAACTTATCTTTCAACCAAGCCTTTATTTGAGACTCCTTAATCGCTTCTCTTTAATTTTTGTTCTCGCTTTTTTCGATTTCTTATTGTGATATGAATAATATATGATATGAAAAATATATGTTGTGTTTTGTGAGTGGAGGGAGTTAAAGAAGGGGTTGAGGGAGAGGGGTTAGTTTAGGGGGGAAACGTGCATATTTTATTTTTTTATTTTTCTATTTTTTATTTTTATTTGTTTTATTTTTATTTTTCCAAGACTTTACATTCTCTCATCCTTAAATAACATTCGTCCTCGAATGAATAAGATTGTAACACATGCACATAGACATGCAAGATGCACATGATAAAGCACAACATAACACATTTTTAAATTTTCAAGACTTTACACTTCTTCCTTATATAACATTCATCCTCGAATGTGAATAAGGTCAATACATGCACATATACATGCAATCGCACACACATGAATCACAACATAACATATTTTATTACCTTACTCAAACATGAATGAATATTTGACTTTCATCGCCTTGGCTTCCCTGTTGCTTTGTGGAGTGATTTCTTCATAGGACTTTCACGGAAATAATATTTTTATTCCTAAGAGACTTAATCTGTCTATCCAGTATTTTTATCGGAATTTATTTATATTGAAGCTCTTCATTCAGGACTATCTCTTGGTGTCGAATGATGTGACTCAGATTGTGCAAGTATTTTTGTAACATTGACACATGGAATACCGGATGCATCGCTTCTAATTCTTGTGGAAAGGCTAGTTCGTAAGCCATATTCTCCACTCTTCGTAAGATCTGATATGGTCCAATAAACCTTGGGCTCAACTTCCATTTCTTATCAAATCGCATCACTACTTTCATGAAATTCGAGATCTCTTTTGCGATGATCCGCATAAGACTTATGGCGACTATGAGCTTTCTTGATCCGATCCCGAATTATCTGCACTTTCTCATTTGTTTCTTGAGGGACTTCGGATCCGAATAGTAGTGTTTCACCCATCTCGAACCACCCAAGTGGAGATCTATATCTTCGCTCATACAATGTTTCAAATGGAGTCATTTGTATACTAGAATGGAAACTGTTATTGTATGCGAACTCAATTAGACATAGATGGTCCAACCAGTTGCCTTGGAAGTCCAACACACAAGACTGCAACATGTCCTCCAATGTTTGAATTGTTAGTTCAACTTATTCGTCGATTTGCGGATGAAAAGCCGTACTTAACTCGATATTTGTCCCGAGGCCCAGCTGGAAAATTTACAAAAAGTTTGAGGTGAACTGGAAACCTCTATCCGAAATAATTTGTAAAGGAATCTCATGTAACCTCATTATTTCTTTCAAATAAATTTACGCATAATGTGGCGCCCGATATGTAGTCTTGACCGGTAGGAAATGGGCTGACTTTGCAAGCCGATCTACAATCACCCATATAGAATCATAACATTCTTGAGTTTTTAGTAGACCAGTCACAAAATCCATATGAATCGCCTCCCATTTCCTCACGGAGACGCCAATGTCCTGAAGTAGTCCGCCGGATTTTTGATGTTCGGCTTTCACCTATTGAAACGTAAGACATCTTCCGACAAACTCTGCAGCATCTCTTTTCATTCCGTCCCACTAGTAATTTTCTTGAGATCATGATACATTTGCGTTGATCCTGGATGAATGGAATACCTGGTATTGTGACCTTCATCTAAGATCTTCCTTCTTAGATCTCTTACCTTAGGAACACATAACCTACCCTTATACCGAAGGGTCTGTCATTTTCTCCTAGTGTAAATTGTGAATGTTTTCCCTGTTGAATCCTCTCCGGAAACCTAACTAATTCCATATCCCCAAACTGACTTTCTTTTATTTCCGAAGCTAAGACAGACTGTGAGGTATCATGTACCACCACCCTACCTTTATCGACCTCAATTAAACTAACCCCGAGGTTATTTTTGTACCTCATGAACAATACATCTCTTTTGTACTGCCAAGTGGGCCAAGCTGCCCATATATCACCTATTGAGTGTGTCAGCCACCACGTTAGCTTTTTCAGGATGGTAAAGAAAGCTAAGGTCGTAATACTTAAGCAACTCTAACCATCTTCTATGTCAGAGATTCAAATATTTTTGTGTGGTTATGATCGTAAATATATCTACATGCACCCCATACAAATAATGTCTCCATATTCGTAAGACAAACACTATCGCGCCAATTCAAGTCATGAATTGGATAATTCTTCTCATGTATCTTCAATTGTCGAGATGCATACGCAATAACTTTTCCAAACTGCATCAAGACACATCCTAACCCAACCCTAGAGGCATCACAATAGATTGTGAACCCTTCTTGTCCCGATGGTAAGGTTAGGACTGATACAGTAGTCAACAACTCTTTCGGTTCAAAACTTGCACATGCTTCACCACGGTGATACTTAACCGCTTTCGAGTCAATCGGGTCAAAAGAGCGTAAGACTAGAGAAACTTTCTTCAAATCTTCTATAATACCCAGCGAAACCCAAGAAACTCCTAACTTCTGTCGAAGTGTTAGGTCTTGACCATTTCTTCACTGCTTCTATCTTTTGGGGGTCTTCCATAATTTCATACCTTGGCACAACATAGCCTAAGAAGTTTACCTTTTCCAACCAAATTCACACTTAGAAAATTTAGCATACTTTCTCCTGCTTTAAGACTGAGCACTACCCTCAGATGCGCTTTGTGTTCTTCAACACTCTTGCTGTAAATTAGGATATCATATATGAATACAATTACAAACAAATATAAGAATGGTTTAAAGATTCTGTTCATGAGATCCACAAAAGTTGTTGGGGCATTAGTTAACCCGAAAGACATGACCAAGAACTCATAATGACCTTATCGGGTTCTAAAGGTTGTTTTGGATATATCATCCGGATTTATTTTCAGCTGGTGATATCCCGAACGAACATCAATCTTGGAAAAATAACTAGATTCTTGAAATTTGGCAAAAAGATCATCGATTCTAGTAATGGTATCGGTTCTTGATCATGACCTTATTGAGTTGTCGATGTCGATGCACATTCGCGATCCATATTTCTTCTTCACAAAAGGATCTGCACCCTGGAAAATGCTAGGCCTTATAAAACCTTTATCTGAAGATATCGCAACTTTTCTTTTAACTCTCTCAATTCAACTGGGGTCATTCGATATGGAGGAACAGAAATTTGTCTTGTACCCGAAATTAACTCTATAGCGAACTCTACTTCTCTATCCGGAGGTAAGCCTGTAATATCTTCAGAAAAACCTCCAAAACTATGAACAATGTGGTAATCGGCATCGTTGGGGACTCTTTTGGGTATCTACTATATTAGCGGATACGCTGCTCCACTTTGTGACTCCTTAACTTTTGAGCCTTAAGGTAGGAAATAAGTTGATTTTAGGATATTCCAATCCTACCCTTTATAAAACTGTTCTCAGAAAAGATAATTTCATTATCTTCACTAAAGAATCTAACATGGCATAACATGCTGACAACCATATCATACCAAAAATGATGTCAAAGCCTACCATATCAAGTAGTACTAGGTTTACTATTGTTCCTCTACCATTCACTACTAATAAGGAATTTTTAACTACTCGAGAGTCCAAAACTGAAGCCCTACTGGTGTCATAACCTCAAAAGGTTCACTTAAACAGGAAGTTTCTACATGTAAATTCTTAGCAAAACCCATTGAAACATATGAAAATTTAGAGTCGGGATCGTATAATATAAATGCAAAAATACTGACCAAAGAAAATACTTGTGAACACCGCATTAGATGCCTCCGCCTCATTCCTCTAGGGCAAAGCGTGAGTCGATTAGATTGTTGGACTGCTGACCTCGACCACTGTCGGACTGGTTACCACGATTTCTCACTTGAAGGTTGTGGTTTCTTCTGACTTCCCATAAGAAAAATTAGTTTGGATTCTCCTCTTGTAATCCCTGGCATGGTGGTCTAGTTCTCCACAGTTGTAACATACTTTTGGTGAGAACTAACATTCTCCAATATGTTTCTTTTGACCAACCTTACAGACCATATTGTCACCTCCTATGTTAGGGATGGTGTCCTGACCTCGCCACCTTGATGATTGACTCATCTATACCCCTAGGGACTGAAATGAGACTGTCCTACTGACTAGTTCGTTTAACTAACCTCATACCTCTTGCCTCGTTACGATTCGATTAAAGGTTCCCGACTATCGCCTCTTCTGCGAATTCTCTTTTTGCTTTTGCAAAATTTTCTTCCTTCATACCATGTCAACGACACAAGATAAGTCCGATCATTGTCTAATTTCACTACCTTCTCACTGTGTTCGGGTTTAAACCTCAACAAATCTTTTGACCTTCTCCTTTTCGTAGGAACAATGTGTGTTGTATGCCGACAATCGCATGAACTGGGTATCGTATTCTTACACACTGTGGTCTCCTTATTCAATAGTTCAAACTTACGCCTGGGTGCATTTTTTTGGGTGTTAGGCATGTACTTTTCAAAGAATGCGCTCAACTCCCTAACATCATAGGTGGTGACATCGGGAACGATTTCTTCTAAAAATGTCTCTTGCACCCGCATCGTCCATCATTTATCGTTGCACATCCCCTTTCACAATTCTTTCAAGGAGGTAGATTTGAGAACCAAGTCTTTGAAAAGACTCAAGATAGACACTAGAAGAGTATGAGAGAATTGAAATTATTTAGATGTTATTAGCTCACTTATTATTAAGGTGGCGTGCACACCGTCAGTGATAAGTAAACCGTTCAAACTCCCAACTCAAAGAAATTTCCTAGAATCTCCTAACCTGGTTTAGCTTTGATACCAACTTGTCATGCCCCGACTTTTCTCAAGTCTTTCCTTAGGGCGTGATGGCTCCCGGGGCAATTATCACCGCCCAGGCGAACCATTAACTTCTTTGCTTCCTAATTTAAACATGTATTTAAGTGCGAAATAATATATAAATAATAAGTTATTCAAGTTTACAAAGAATAATCTCACGAGGGAATTTCCGAGATAACTAAACTTAGTTCTTTAAACATACTTAGTCTAGAATAACTTTCACCAAATCCGACGTGAATGAATTGGTGGACGTATGAGGAGGCGGACGATCGCTAGCCCTATCATGAGCTTTTCCTCTATCGCGCTTTCAAATATGTTAAATAAAAGAGTTAGTCCTACCATTCGGTCAAAGGAGAACTGTCTTACAATCCAAAGTAACCCTCACAATATTTTAATTACAATCACATTATAAAAATAATAAGCATGTTGTGAAAACAGATTACAACCCTTTTTATTATATGCCAATAAATATTCACGTAAAATCTTCTCCCCACTGGCCCTAGGAAATACTTAGTTTAACAGTACCTCGCTTATCCCATATAACATATTATACATTTATTGCGATCCTTGCAACTCGATCCAATGCATTTATATATTTGTTGTGTACATGCAACCCGATCCAAAGGCATTTATATATTTGTTACAGACGTGCAACCCGATCTAATGCATTTATATATTTGTTGTAGTCCGTGCAACCCGATCTAATGCATTTATATATTTGTTGTGGTCCGTGCAACCCGATCTAATGATTATGTATTTGTTGTGATCCGTAATCCGATCCAATGCACTTATATATTTGTCGCGGTTCGCAACCCGATTCAATGCATTTATATATTTGTTGCGGTCCGTGAAATCCGATCCAATGTATTTATATATTTGTATATATATGTTATATGTTCAAAAGACTCAAATAATTTTTTCAACTTTTCGCCCTTCCCACTTGTAAGGATTAGAACTCTCAAACCGTAATTCCAAGTAAGGTATCTTATGCCGAGTCGAAGGTAACACGGGGATCTTCTCAATATCCCAAGTTTCCTCTAAAAAAGATTAGTGTAACTAGTACAAATTCAGCAAGAAACAATCCTATGAAAACTATCTCGCCAGAATTATTGTAAGAAAGACACAATCATAAAATAGTCAGGCATTCTTATCCGTAAGTCGGATTAATCCCCTTAAAGTATAAAACTGTCAAGAACAGAGTAATCTAGAACTTTTGTTCCGAAAAAACTTTCAGATTCTTTACCGATTTGTACAGTTTGTACGTTATACATTCTGCCCTTCCAGATTTCAGTTGATCCGAGGTAGAAACTTTAGATAGTGATAACTCTCAAACCGTAAGTCTGATTTATCCTCGAAAAGTCTCAAACTATCGATAAAAGAGTAATATAGAACTTCTTTTCAGCACACACTTTCAGATTCTTTACCGATTGGTACAATGTTTACGTTATACATTTTGTCCTTTCATATTTTAGTTGATCCGAGATGAACTTTAAACAAAGGATACCTCTCAAACTGTAAGTCTAATTTATCCTCGTAAAGTCTAAAATCGCTTCTAAAATAGAGTAATATAGAACTTTTATTCAGCATACACTTTCAGATTCTTTACCAATTTGTACAGTTTTTAAGTTATACGCTCTACCCTTTCGAATTTTGGTTGATCCGAGGCAGAAATTTTAAACAGCGATAACTCTCAAACCGTAAGTCGGTTTTGGCTAAGTTAGGTCTCAAACTGACCTTGAAGAAAAGATGTACGATACTAGAAAATTTTGTCTCATTCTAACAAGGATAACTCAGGGAAAATAGTCCGCAATTATACAACTCAAACTTGTTACAAGACAATACTTATATCAATTAATTCATTAACAACTTATGTTTCCAAAAACATTTTTTTAACATGCATACTATGTTTTAACATGCATTGTAACTCAAAACAAAGGATTTTACTAAGAATTTGTGAGTGAAAAAATCACCTTTTGTTGTTTCGTAACCGTTAATGACTCAACTTCAACTTATCCTTCAACCAAGCCTTTATTTGGTACTCTTAATCGCTCTCTTTGATTTTTGTTCTGCTTTTTTCTAATTTCTTATTGTGATATGAATAATATATGATATGAAAATTATATATTGTATGTGTGTTGTGAGAGTGGAGGAGTGAAGGAGTGAAGGAAGGGGTTGAGGGAGAGGGGTTAGTTTAGGGGGGAAACGTGCAGATTTTTTTTATTTTACTATTTTTTTTCAAGACTTTACATTGTCCCCTCCTTAAACAACATTCATCCTCGAATGTGAATAAGGTCGTAACACATGCACATAGACATGCAAACTGTACACATGAAACACAACATAACACATTTTTAAATTTCCAAGACTTTACATTCTCCCTCCTTAAATAACATTCATCCTCGAATGTGAATAAGGTCGTAACACATGCACATAGACATGCAACTGCACACACATAAAGCACAACATAATACATTTTATTACCTTACTCAAACAAGAATGAATATTTGACTTTCATCGCGTCTGACTACCAGTTGCTTCTTTTATGGTGTGATTTCTCCATATGACTTTCACTTTAAACAATATATTTATTCCTAAGACACTTAATATGTCTATCCAAGATTTCTATCAAAATTTTCTACATATTGAAGCTCTTCGCTAGACTATCTCTCGTGTCGAATGACGTGACTCGATTGTGCAAGTATTTTCATAACATCGACACACGAAATATCGGATGCACCGCTTCTAGTCCTCTGGAAAGGCTAGTTAAGAAGCCACATTCCCACTCTTGTAAGATCTCATATGGTCCAATAAACCTTGGGCTCAAATTCTATTTCTTGCCAAATCGCATCACTCCTTCATCGAGAGACTTTTAAAAATACTTTCTCCCTTCTTGAAATTCGAGATCTCTTTACGATGATCCATAAGACTTACGACGGCTATGAGTTGTCATCATCCGCTCCCATTAATCGCACTTTGTCGCTTGTTTCATGAACGACTCGGTCGAATAGTAGTGGTTCGCCCCTCTCGAACCACCTAAGTGGAGATCTACATTTTCGCCCATACAATGCTCTGAATGAAGCCATTTGAATACTAGAGTGTAAAATGTTATTGTATGCGAACTAAATTAGATATAGATGGTCCAACCAGTTGCTTTGGAAGTCCAACATATAAGACGATAACATGTCCTCCAATGTTTGAATTGTTGGTTCAGCTTGTTCGTCGATTTGCAGATGAAAAACCGTACTTAACTTGACCTTTGTCCCGAGGCCCCGTGGAAACTTTGCCAAAAGTGTGAGGTGAACTGAGAACCTCTACACGTAATAATTTGTAATGGAATCCCGTGTAACCTCACTATTTCTTTCAAATAAATTTACGCATACTGCGGCGCCCGATATGTTGTCTTGACCGGTAAGAAATAGGCTGACTTTGTAAGCCGATCTATAATCACCAATATAGAATCATAACATATTATATATTTGATGTGGTACGTGCAACCCGATCCAGTGCATTTATATATTTGTTGCGGTACGTGCAACCCGATCCAATGTATTTATATATTATTGCGGTCAGTGCAACCCGATTCAATGCATTTATGTATTTTTTGCGCTCGCGCAACCCGATCCAACGCACTTATATATATTTGTTGTGGTCCGTAATTCGATCCAAGGCATTTATATATTTGTTGCGGTACGTGCAACCTGATCCAGTGCATTTATATATTTGTTGCGGTACGTACAATTCGATTCAATTCATTTACATATTTGTTGTGGCTCGTGCAACCCGATCCAATGCATTTATGTATTTGTCGCGTTCATGCAACCCGATCTAATGCACTTATATATTTATCGCGTTCGTGCAACCCATCCAATGCATTTATATATTTGTTGTGGTCCGTGAAATCCGATCAAATGTATTTATATATTTGTATATATATGTTATATTTGTATTCGGTTGATCCGAGGTAGAAATTTTAAATAGCGATAACTCTCAAACAATAAGTCGGTTTCAGCTCAGTAAGGTCTCAAACTGATCGTGAAGAAAAGATGTACAACACTGAATTTTTTTGTTCCATTCTAACAAAGATAACTTAGCAAATACAGTCTGTAATTATATAACTCAAACTTGTTAAAAGACAATACTTATATCAATTAATTCATCAACAACTTATGTTTCCAGAAACACATTTTTTTAACATGCATACTATGTTTTAACATGCATTGTAACTCAAAACAATGGAAAATATTAAGAATTTGTGAGTGAAAAACTCACCTTTTGTTGCTTCGTAACCGCGAATGACTCAACTTCAACTTATCCTTCAACCAAGCCTTTATTTGAGACTCTTTAATTGTTCTCTTTAATTTTTGTTCTCTGCTTTTTTTATGATTTCTTATTGTGATATGAATAATATATGATATGAAAAATATATATTGTGTGTCAGCGTGTGTCATGAGAGGTGAGTGAAAGAAGGGGTTGAGGGAGAGGGGTTAGTTTAGGGGGGAAACGTGCAGATTCTTTTTTTATTTTACTATTTTTTCCCCAAGAATTTACATTCTCCCCTCCTTAAACAACATTCATCCTCGAATGTGAATAAGGTCGTAACACATGCACATAGACATGCAAATCGCATACACACATGAAGAACAACATAACACATTTTATTACCTTACTCAAACAGGAATGAATATTTGACTTTCATCTCGTCTTCGACTTCACAGGTTGCTTCTTTTGTGAAGTGATTCTCCATAGGACTTTCACGGAAACAATATATTTCTTCCTAAGATTCTTAATCACTATCCAAAGATTTCTATCGTAATTTGTTCAGATTGAAGCTCTTCGCTCGTGACTATCTCTCGTGTCGAATGACGTGACTTAGATTGTGCAAGTATTTTCAGAATATTGACATACGGAATATCAACGCACCGCTTCTAATTCTCGTGAAAGGCTAGTTCGCCACATTCCCACTTTTCGTAAAGATCTTATATGGTCCAATAAACCTTGGTCTCAACATCCCTTTCTTGCCAAATCGCATCACTCCTTCATCGAGAGACTTTTAAAAACACCTTCTCCGCTTGAAATTCGAGATCTCTTTGACGATCCGCATAAGACTTGCATGGCGTCATGAAATGCCCTTGATACGCCCCGAATTATCTCGCACTTTGTGGTTTGTTTCTTGAATGACTTTGTCCAATAGTAGTGTTTCACCCATCTTGAACCACCCAAGTGGAGATCTATATTTTCGCCATACAATGCTTCAATGGAGCCATTTGTATACTATAATGGAAACTGTTGTAAGAGAACTCAATTAGACATAGATGGTCCAACCAGCTGCCTTGAAGTCCAACACACAAGACCACAACATGTCCTCCAATGTTTGAATTGTTGGTTCAAATTTTGTCCACGTTTACTTGATGAAAAGTCATACTTAACTTGACCTTTGTCCCGAGGCCCCGCTGAAACTTTGCCAAAAGCAAGTGAGGTGAATCAGAACCTCTATTCAAATAATTTGTAATGGAATCCTGCAGTAACCTCACTATTTCTTTCAAATAAATTTACGACATCGCGACGCCCAATATGTAGTCTCGACTTAGAAATGTACGACTTTGTGTCGATCTATAATCACCCATATCAATCATAACCTTCTCGAGTTTTTAGTAGACTACCACAAAATCCATATGAATCGCTCCCATTTCCACACGGGACGCCAATGTCCTCAAGTAGTCCGCCGAGTTATTTATATTCGGTTTTCACCGCTGACACGTAAGACATCTTCTCGACAATCTCGCAACATCTCTCTTCATTCCGCTCCACACTTCCACCACTAATTTTCGAGATCATGATACATTTTCGCTGATCCCTGATGAATGTAATACTTGGTGTTATGACCTTCATCTAAGATCTTCCTTCTTAGATCACTTACCTTAGGAACACATAACTCACCCTTATACCGTATGGTACCGTCATTTTTCATAATGTCAATCGTGAACGTTTTCCCGCTGAATACTCTGAAACCTAACCAATTCCATATCCCCAAACTGACTTTCTTTATTTCCTCCGTTAAGGCAGATCGTGGAGGTATCATGTACCACCACCCTACCTTCATCTACCTCACTTAAACTAACCCCAAAATTTCCCAATTTTTGTACCTCACGAACAATACCTCTCTTTTGTACTACTGGGCAGGCCATCACGGATCTCCTACTATGCTGTCACCACGTTAGCTTTTCCATGATGGTAAAGCATACTAAGGTCATAATCCTTAAGCAACTCTAACCATCTTCTTTGTCGGAGATTCAAATCCTTTTGCGTGATTATGTATTGTAAACTCTATGATCTATAAATATATCTACACGCACCCCATACAAATAGTTGTCTCCATATTCGTAAGGCAAACACTACCGCGCCAATCTCCAAGTCATGTTGGATAATTCTTCATGTATCTTCAATTGTCGAGATGCATACGCATAATCTTTCCAAACCGCATCAAGACACATCCTAACCTAACCCTAGATGCATCACAATAGACGCAGAGTCAACAACTCCTTCGCCAAAACTTTCTTCACATGCTTATGACCACCGGTATTTAACCGCTTTCTAAGTCAATCACAAGAGAGCAGCATGACTAGAAAAACCTTCTACAAATCTTCTATAATACCCAATAAACCCAAGAAACTCTTAACTTCATTTGAGTGGCAGTCTCGCCATTTCTTCACCGCTTTTATCTGGGGTCACTATAATCTCCATCCTTTGCACAACACGCCCAAGTTAAGGCTACCTTTTCCAACCAAAATTCACACTTTGAAAATTTAGCATACGGCTTCTCCTGCTTTAAGACTCAAGCACTACCTCATATGCTCTTCTGTGATTCTTCAATACTCACAGAAATTAGATATCATCTATGAATACAATCACTAACAAATCTAAGAATGGTTTCAAGAACTGCTCATATGATCCATAAAGCTGTTACGGCATCGTTAACTCGAAAGACATGACCAAGAACTCATAATGGTCATATCGGTTCTAAAGGTTGTTTTGATATATCATCCAAATTTATTTTCACCGTGATATCCCGAACGAAGATCAATCTGGAAAAATAATCGGATCCTTAAAGTTGGTCAAAATGATCATCGATTCTTGATAACGGGTATTAGTTCTTGATCGTGACCTTGTTGTGTCATTTATAATCGATGCACATCTCGAGCGATCCATCTTTCTTCTTCACTAAAAGATCAGCAATTCTGCTGGGAAACACTAGGCCTTATAAAACCTTTTATCTAGAAGATCCTCCAATTATTCTTTTAGCTCTCTCAATTCAAATTGGAGATCTGGAGCATGAGGAAAAGAAATGAGTCTTGTACCCTAATTAACTCTATAGCTAACTCCATTTATCCGAGGTAAGCCCGAAGATTTTCAAGAAAACCTCCTGAAATTATGAACAACGGAAATCACGTGACCGCTGAGACACTTTGGGTATCTACTATTAGCCGATACGCCAGACACTCCACTTCGCGACTTAATAACTTTCGAGCCCTAAGGTAGAAAATAAGTCGACGTTAGGATATTCCAATCTCTACCCTTTATAACAACTTCTCGTTCCCTGAAAAGATAATTTCATTATCTTTCGCTAATCTAGCACCCAATGGCATAACATGTCGATAACCAATCCATACCCAAATGATGTCAAAGTCTACCATGTCAAGTAGTACTAGGTTTACTATTGTTCCTCTCACAAAGTCTACCATGTCAAGTAGTACTTTAGTTTACTTCGACCACGTAGATAGATGCCTCCACCTCATTCCTCTCGGGGGGGAAAAGCCAGATAGCCGACAACAGATTGTCGGATCAAGCTGACCTTCCCGACTTTCGCTGCGTGACTGGTTTCCTAATTTCTCAGCGGCTACCGTGGTTGCTTCTCAATTCCTATGAGAAACACCGAGTTTGATTCTCTCTTGCAATCCTCGAATGGTGGTCCTGCTCTCCGCAGCTTGTAACATTCTTTTGGGCGAACCAACATTCTCCAATATGCTTTTCCTTTCGACAAACCTTACAGATCGATTTGTCACCTCGTAGCCATCGGCGTCTTTCACTTCGACACTTGGACGATTGACTCCATATATACCTGAGGCATGAATTAAGATCGCCTATCGGGATCGTTCAGCTTTTGATTTAACCACACCAAACACATCGATTCGACGATCGAAGTCCTCTTCTCACAAGATAGCTTTTTTTGCTTTAGCAGCTACCTTCTCATACCGAGGTCATGTCAACGACGAAGATAAGTTCGATACAACACATCTTTGGCTAATGTTTCACCAAGTTCAGCCAGTTTAAATCACACTTTGATCTTCCTTTCTCGTAGGAACAATCGTATATTGTCAGGAGTGCCGAGAATCGATGAATTTGGTATCTTTCAGACATCGCTGTCTTCCTTGTTTCAATTGTTCAAACTTACGCCTTAGAAGTCCAACACACAAACCGCAAGTAAGTTTGGAACAATTGAAACACTGAGACCACAAGCAGTGCAAGAATACGACACCTAGTTCACGCATTGTCGCATACAACAAACACATTATTCCTACCAGCGATAAGCGTCAAAATATTTATCGAGGGTTTAAACCCAACTCGCGCGTAGCGACATTAGCCAATGATCGACTTATCTTCAAGTCGCCGACATGGCTATGGCGTAGAAAATTTTGCTAAAGCAAAAGAGAATATTCGCAGAAGAGGCTTCGATCGTCAGGATCCTTTAATAAGAATCAGAACCTGAGGCAAGAGGGCAGCATGGGTTCATCAAAACTGAACTAGGCCAGTCTCATTTCAAGCCTCAAGGGTATAGATGATTCAATCATCAAGGTGGCAAGATCAAGGCCACCCGCCCTAACACGGGAGGTAACAAACCGGTCCTAGTAGGACGTCACACGGCGGGAAGGGGAAGTGGTACCTGCACTGCATCACCACCTAAAATACACCCCACCGCCCCACCACCCATCACTGTAGTAATTCTCCATCCGTCCCTCGCCCACTTACTCCGCGGGTACCCACTTACCCGCAGCGCTGGTACCTATTAATCTCTATTCTTTTTTTCTCGACTGGTCCCAAAAATGATTAACTAGTTTCCAGGATTTGCCTTGTCACAAAAGACGAATCCTAACTATACACGCAGCCTCCTGTGTTGACTTGAATCTCTCGCTAACCATCTTTCCACCGCAGAAGATCAAGGTTTTAACTTAGCATAAATGCTCACAAAAGTCAACATTAAAACACAAATGATGGGCATTCCAAGGTTAGAGTTGTTTCATCCACACATGCAAGTCTGACCTAAGCATGCATCCTATTAAACTTACTATTTTCATATACCAGATGTAAATGGACAATAAAAGTAGATTAACCTACTAATATTATTTTCATGATTTACAATTGTGAGCATGAAACTCACTGGACAAAAGGGAAACTAAACAAAGAAGTAAACGGAAGAGGTACTTTCATGATTAGTACAAAGCCATTTTATAAACAAAGGGACGAGGTACATTCAGATCAAGACACTACTGCTTATGTAAAAAATGGAAAGAGGTACTTTCATGATTTTCGTGACACGCTGGGTTGGCTCAAGTCATATTTTAGATTAAAGTGGCCAAATAAATTCATAAATAGCCTAATTTAACTACGACGATACGATACGCATGCGGCACGGCTTACATGGGTACGGCGGGTAGTGTGTAAGGCGGGTGCGGGCTGTATACAAGCAGTCTTATATGAAATCCACTCTCGCCCACTACCCATGGCGGGTAGCACTTTGATACCCATACCCGCTCTATCACCCACCAAACTATCCCCATACCTGCCCCAACCGAGCTGGTGCGCGGCACTGTGATTACTCACTCCCACCGACATCCCTATCTGTAAGGTTTGTCAAAATAAACATATGGAGAATGTTGGTTCTCACCAAAAGATTGTTACAACTATGAGAATCCATACCACCATGTCAAGGATTGCAAGAGAGAATACAAACTCAATTTTCTTACCGGAGGTTAGAAGCAACTACACCGCCATGGGTGGAAATCAGAAACCAACACTGCAGGTCGAGAGGTCAACATCCAACAATCCTAGCCTACCACGCTTTGCCCCAGAGGAATGAGTGAGGATGCATCTAATGCGTGGTCGCAAGTATTTTTTGTCTCGAGTATTCCCAGATTTGTATTTTACGATCCGTGCTCTATATTTTCATACATGCACAATGAGTTTTGCTAAGAATTTACACGTAGAACCTTTCTATTTAAGTGAACCTTTGAGGTTGGCGACACCAAGAGAGCCTCGCTTTGGCCTCTCGAGTAGTTAAAAATTTCTCACTGTAGTGAATGACAAAGGAACTATAGTAACCTAGTACTACTTGATATGGTAGATTTTGACATCATTTTGGTATGAATCGTTGTCGCATGTTACGCCATGTTATATAGCCGACTAAATATAGTGAAATTATTTTTCCTGGAACCAGGTTGTTATAAAGTAGGATTGAATATCCTCACGCGCTTATTTCCTACCTTAGTGGCTCAACAGCTTATTAACGAGTCACAAAGTGAGTATGCATATCCAAGCAATATAGTAGACACTCAAAAGAATGCCAAGCGCATGATTTCCCTATTGTTCATAATTTTCCGAGGCCACTGGTGCATTTACACTTATTTTATTACTTTTAATATACTCATTTAACTCATTTTTCTAAAATACCAAGAGTACTTAGCCGGCGATCTGTATGATAATAAATAGTAAAGGAACCGATATATAAAGGACTCAATAGTATAGAGATAAGTAAAAATACCGCAGTAACAGAGAGGTTAATTTAGCTAAGGTTCTCATGAAGGAAGCCATACATAAGGATCTGCAGGAATTTAAAGTAAATTAGCAGGTGGAATTTAATGGAAATTAATCGAGGTGGCTCGCCAACCATACGCGGAATTTAAATAAATTTAAAGATCGGAATTTAATTGGCAAGTAGGGTAGAACCAACCATGTTTGTAAGATAATTATAATTTAAAACTTAAATTTTATTCAAAACATTAAAGATTTACAAAGAGGATAATTTTGTAACTAGTATTTGATAATTTCTATGAATCGCTGGATGAATCAATCATGTCAATTGGATAATTTCAAATTGATAATTTCGTAAATTGATAATTTCTCGGTAAATTATCTGCATGAATTGATAATTAGTTCATAGACTTTGAGGTCTTATGAACCTCAATCGATAATTTTAACCCATTCACTGGGCGGGAAGAACTTTGATTTATCTTCAACTTCTTAGAGAGCAAGGAAGAGAATTCTAAACTAAGAGAGAGAAACTATCGTAAAAATAACACGTGAAACTAAGGAGAGGGTTCTCTTTATAAGAGAATTACAAAGTGGGAATTCACTATTACGAATATTTTAATAATTTAAACTATTCATCCGAAGCAGGTCAGATGAGGTCACGCATGACTCTGTGATTTTTGTCTTCATCCTGGATTCCGCCACTATTTTCGGGAAAGCACCGAGGATTTGTCGCTGAATCACACCAATAATTATTCCTCCTGAAATTTCGGGTCAATTTGTCAATTATTCCTCCGATTTTCAGATTTTGCAGATCTAGAATCCATCATGTCACAAAATATGATATTTGCATTTTCAATTCCTGTTCTTCTCATCATTTGAATAGTCCTTGCTTACGGATAAGGATTGTGCAAATTCTTTGGAATATTGCCTGATTTCTTCCGGTTTTTGTCAGCCAAAAAAAACGTCGGAAGCTTATCCGGGATTTTCGGGAAAGGAATCGCGGGTATGCCTTTGTCCGGGAATGTCGCTCAGGCTTTCCGGAGAGGTTCCTCGTGAATGGAATTGGTTTATTATTATCTAGCTATCGTTGGAACATTCAGCGGTGAGAGGTTCCTTTGGTATTTTAAAGTTCGCCCCACCATCGAATTTTAAATCTCTTTCTGATGACTGGAATTTTGTCATTCGAATAATCTACAAACCACGTGGAACACCTACAGAGGTAGATGGAATTTTCGTGGAAAAGCGCCATGAGTACGTAAATCTTTTTTCTCTTCCGGAGGGAGTAAATTGGGATTTAAAGAGGCTAAAAGATTTAATAATTTCGGGTTTTTGTATCTCAAGCGTAGATCCGACTGTTCCCACCCATGAATTCCACCAAGTAGGAAATTGTAAGCATCACATGAAGCGGTCAAAATGGAAAAGCCAAGTATGCGATAATTTTGAATTTTGAATTAAAAAGGAATTCAACCGTCAAGCTTGTCGGTAGTCCCAAGAATTAAAAGGAATGTCAAAAAGTGGCTCATTTTTGTGTGAATTTGGAAAATTTATTTAGCGTTTTGATAAGTCATTCCCCAATGAATCGAGCAATTACTTCCTGAGTATTTTGCGCATCGAATAAGATGGATCTGGATTATTACTGAAAAATTAATTTTTGCTGCGGTACGATCCTCTATGTCAAGATAGTCCGTAAAAGTACGTGGGTTTTTAAACGGTCCCATGATTTATAAAACCATTTGGTCCAAAATAATTTTGTAGTGCCAAAAAAGTTTCTTTATCAAAGTATTCTTTTTCGAGTTATAATTTTTGAAAAATTGATTTACGTAAAATTCAGAGTCGATTCGGGTACTTCGTGGGCGCCACAAGTCGATTTTTTGGAAAATTGTTTTTTGAGAAAGGTTTTGAAATTCATCTTTCTCGATTTTTGGTATTTAAAAATTCTTTTTAGAAAGTGGTTTTCAAGATTCTCCTTTCTCATTTTTGTGTTAATTTTAGAGGTTTTTTCCTCTAATTTTTCCCGTGACTATTTCTCTTCTAATTTGCGTCATTTTATGTCACAGAATCTGGTGGATTTTGTAAGGAGCCGAAAGATATTTTCAGCGTAATAATTCTCAGGTGGTTCTCGCCAGGATTTCCGCATGTGATTCTCTGGTGGCTGGAATTTCTCGTTTTTCTATCATAATCGCATCATACCAGACATTGGTTTTTCCTCGGGGATTTTTCTTTTTTCTATTTTCACCGGTTTCTGGTATTTGTAT